>MKGM01000031.1:0-19883 GCA_002018265.1 Ceratocystis harringtonii | reverse complement strand
TTTGAATCGCCAGTCCTCAGATAGTCTCGTCTGCTAGGCCCGATACTTCATCATAGGTATCGGTTTCTGCACGATTGAGGTCGCAACAGAGCCATCATTCCGGTCCTAAAGATCTTCCATCTTCCCATCCGCGGCCGACCTCCTTAACGTCCCTTAGCGACGTTATTTCCTGCTTCATATATATTGTAGCTGGCAACCGCCAGCACTTATACCAGGCCACCACTCTTCCTGTGGGCCTACTCTCTCAAACGAGCACCGCATAGTTCGTTTGAGTGGTAGCTAGTGCTCCGCGGATCCAGCGATCACAGCTCCGAGAGATAGAAAGATCGACCGGTCCTTAGCTTCCTGTATCCATCACGAGAAACACACTGCGCTGCGCTGAGCCAGTTCTTCAACTCCAATCCACTCACCCCGCTATCAACCGCCTCTCTTTTTCAACCTTGCAAGCAAAATGAGTTCCTCTTTCTACAGCAACAGCCTCAACATGACGAGCATGTCTATAGGCACCCCCTCACGTACCATCAACCATGATGTTGCTGCTGATCTCGACTCGACTAATGCCTTTGAGGGTAGGTCCTTTTTTTCCCTTTTCTTTTCTTCTCTTCTCTTTGTTGCCCATTATACACCTCCCCAAATATACTATACATCACATCTCGTATACCGTGTATGGCGTGCTAATTTCCCTTTCCCTTCAAGGTCCCGAGAAGCTGCTGGAGGTTTGGTTTGCCCCCAGCCCCACTTCCCTCCCGTCTTCCGTCAAGGAAAACGGCCTTAAAGCTGTTCCCGCCGAGAAGTGGGTTTCCATGCTTGACATGGTCAACTGCAAGATTCTTTCAGTCCTCAACTCCGAAAATGTTGATGCTTACCTTCTCTCTGAGTCCAGCATGTTCGTCTTCCCCCATAAGATCATTCTCAAGACTTGTGGTACTACGACTCTGCTTTTGGGCCTTCAACGTCTCCTGCATATTGCTGCCCTTCATGCTGGCTTCCCCTTCCACAATGCTCAGTCTGCCGAGGAGATCAAAGCTGCCGCTACTCCTTACCGTGTATTCTACAGTCGCAAAAACTTTTTGTTCCCTGACAAACAGCACGGCCCTCACCGCAGCTGGAACCAAGAGGTCAAGTACCTGGACGACATGTTTGAAGGCGGCAGTGCCTACATGGTTGGAAAGATGAACGGAGACCACTGGTACTTGTACATCACTTCGCCTCAGAGCTCCATCACCCCTCCGCGGACCCCCGATGAAGAAGATTTGCTCCCTGACGGCTTCACTCGCGATCAGCTAGCAAGAATCCCGACTGTTATTTCAGGCCGCTTTGGTGGCGCTGGATCTGAAGAGGTCAACGACGAAACCCTCGAGATTCTCATGACTGACCTTGATCCCGAACACGCCAAGCAATGGTACCTTGAGCACGCGAGTGCGGTCGCGGGTGAAAAGGGCCTTGCTGATGTGTACACACCTGCCAAGGTGAATGGCAAACACGAGGACTTTGCCGATGTCTTTGGCAATGGCAGCCGTCTTAACGAAGACGGTGCTACCGAAACCCAGGAAGAGCTAGCTCTACAGGACAGCCTAACCACTGAGGGTCACGCCTACGGAACCATTGTTAGCAACAACTGTGGCCTAGCTGATGTCTACCCTACTTCGCAATATCCTGATGCGCGCATCGATGCCTACCTGTTTACACCCTGCGGTTTCTCTGCCAATGGTGTCGTTCCCGCCCCTCCAGCCTCCGCTAACGCTGAAGACGACCAGGGCGGCAAGTCTAGGGAGTCTCGTGCTGCTCACTACTTCACTGTGCACGTGACCCCTGAGCCGCAGTGCTCGTACGCCTCATTCGAAACTAACGTGCCTAGTGGCCAAAGTGGACGCACTACCGGCGATATCATTGAGCATGTAGTGGGTATTTTCCGACCGGGCCGTTTCAGCGTCACCCTGTTTGAGGCCAAGGATGCCCGCAAAGACCGCTTCGACCAGGACGGGTCGCTTGTGCGTACTAAGAAGGTGGCTTGCCCCGTTCGCGGATACAAGCGCATCGACCACATTGTGCACGACTTTGAGGACTACGATCTGGTCTTCCGCTTTTACGAGCGCGATGACTGGACTGGCTCTCGCACGGCTCGCGTGGGCGAATTCTGCATGTAGGCAACAAGGAGGAACTGCAATCAATATATAGCCTATGGGGGAAGAGATGTGTATTTCCTTTCTCACAAATAATAGTATGATAATAAAACACAGAGACATGATGAGATGTTTTGTACCAATTGGAAATAGCTTGAGCTTCGTAATGCAACAAATTTCGCTCATGTTTGCTGTCCTGTCACTATCACAGTTAGCGAGAGTTTCTTTGCTTCCTTCATAATGTCAAAGAACCCAAAATTCAATATGTCCAGTCTATATAACTTTTGGCTTAATCTAGTCCCTTGTTACATGATATAAGAAATAATAATAATACAAAGTAGATGGTCGGGGGGGGGGGGGGGAGATGAAGTGGTAATAGTACACGGCACACAAGGCCAGAGGGAGGGAAAGAAAAAGAAAAACGCACAGCCCCAACATTGAGAAAAGAAACAAACACAACTCGTACAGAAACACACCATGTCCTTTTTGTCGGAACCCCATGTCTACTTGCTTTCCTTAGACGCATCTTCGTCTCCAGCGCCAGCCTCAGCCTGTACATCCTCCTCTGGCTCAATCACTAGTGAGTCCATCTCCTTGAGGGATTCGTGAACATCGGCATGCCTAGACTTCTCATCACTCTTGTGAGTCTCAGCCTCAGTCTTCTTCGTGGCCTCGGCATCAGCCGCTAGCGACCGCTCAAACACATCGCCCCATTTCAATTCGACATCGACATTCTGCGGCTTTAGGAAGTACAGAGGCTTATTCTTCGCTTCATGATCAGCACGCCTGCGGTACGAACGGCCGGCAGCGCTAAACTGCGCCAGCATACGCTGGTACGCACGCGCATAGTCGCTCTCTGCCTCAGCCATAGAGTCGTCTTTCCGCAATGTCTTCTTGCGTCGGTCCTTCACCTGGTTGTACAGACGCCAGGCACGGCCCTTATCCATCTCTTGGATGTTATACTCTAGATCCCACTTAGACTTGCAAGTAAACTTTTGCGGCCGTGTAACGTAGTTGCCATCAACCTTGTTTTGGATTGTCAAGATCAGGCCAGTCAGCTCACCGAGATCTTCTACAGGTACTTCATCGGCTGCAGCATCAGCATCTTCGCTCGAGGTAGTAGCGGCTTTGCTAGCGTCCTTGGACCCAGAGGTGCGGTTTTCAACTACTAGCTCAGACAAGATACGTTCGAATTCCCGCAGCTTGTTGAGGGGATCTGAAGCCGCCTCGTCTTTGTTGGTGGGCTGGTACTCATCAGCCTGCTCGGCAAGATGGCGGATCAGGTCCTTCAAGCTCGATTGGCCAGGATGCTCAGGCCGGGAGTAGTCGACGGCTTCTTCAGCCTCCATAGCTTCTCTGATAGCAATGTCCTCGGCCTGTTCGATAGTGTCTGTTGCAGCCTCTTCGGAATTCTTCTCAGCAGGAGTAGCCTCTTCAGGCTTCTGGGCAGTTTCTTTGAGGGTCTCCTCAGAAGAATCTCCGAGGCCTTCGCCCTCGACCGCCACTTCCTCAACAATAGGCTGTTCAGAGGTATCCTGATCAACAGCACCCTCCTCTGTTGGCTCAATATCTTCGGCCTCAGCCTCACCTTGGGTGCCAGTGAGAGTCTCTAGAAGATCCTGGACATATTCGCGGCCTTGCTGGCCAGTTGCATCATTTTGCAGAAGGCCACTCTGGCGGAGCGCGATCTGGATAGCACGGCGAACATAGGGAAGGCCTAGCTCTTCGCTCTCAACAGCCTCTTCGGCCTTGCTAGTCACCTCACTCCAGACAGCCTCGCTTGACCAGGCACCCTCATCTTCATCAGGCCCCTGGGCAGCAGCATCTGAGCATTCAGTTTCAACCTCAGCTTCAGCCTCGGCTTCAACTTCGGCCTCGACCTCGGCGTCCACGACCTCAGTAGACTTTTCGTCGGTAGCCGGCTGGTCATCTTCATAAGCCATCATCTGATTCTCGAAACGTATAATCTCCTCTTTGTTCGCACTTTGAATCTCATCAATCTGCTCCTTTGTCATCGGCTCAGCAAAGAAGTACATTAACGGCGGCGTGGTGGGACGTGTTTCGATATGCAGACGGAGAGACTGCTTGGGGTACTTCTCAGTGACGATGTTCAGCATTTCGTTTAGAAGTCGCAGACTTAGCTTAAACTCGGCATCACCCAGCGCCGTATCCTCAGTCCCATGAATAGCCAAGTCCATTTCGTTTAGCGAAATATACTGGAAGCCAAATATGCGGTTGATGTTGTGGTAGGCGACAAATATGCCGTCCATCAGACCCATGCGTACCTGTAGCGAGTACTTGAGAAAGGCAGAGCGAATCATGTCAAAATATTCCTTTTCAAAGGACTCCCAGTTACCGTAGCGGCCCTTGATTTCGTAGCCGCAAGCATCCTGGAAGTTTGTCATATCCATACGAATAGACACAACGGCACGGGTCTTCAAATCGAAGTTTCCCACGCCAGGCAGCCGCTTGTCATTGGCATCCAACTGCGAACGAATCATAAAGTCTCCAAGGGTTGCAAAACTAAAGGCTTCTTCTGCATTGCGCTCCTCTTCGCTGATTTCAGATGACCGCGAACGGTGGTACCGGTCAAAGTCTTTGGGCTCTAGTGTAAGGAGCTTCTCCATAGACTTCCCCAGCATACTCAGGATATTAGGACTATCGAATTCCTTGTCGGCATCCATAGCATAGGTGCCATCATTGTAGTGTAGGAAAGATGCAGAGGGCGCCCGAGTGATGCGGGTGTAAGTGAGAGGCTCGGCCTTGAAGTCACGAGACAGGTTTGAGGCCGTGATTGGTCTCCAGCCCGAAAGTAAAAAGTGAAATTGCGACACAGATGAGGTCATACTAGACGTAGAGCCACTATACTTCTTGGCAAATGTCTTTGCCTTACTAGCCAGGTTGGTATCCTTGGAAGACGTCACATACTCCTTGAGCGCGCGGAAATCAAACTCGTTGACGGGCATGATCTTGGCCAGAGAAGGATCAAAGTTAAATACTCCAGAGCGAGGGTCTTGTAGATGATAGACGCCAGGGTTGAAGAGCACGCGTTCAAGCCCATGACAAAGCTTGGCAACTTCCTCGCCTTGCTCGACCTGTGCATAATTGAGATCACGAGCCTTGATTGTCTTGACATCAACCATGTTCTTGCCAGAATTAGCCTTAGCGGACTTCTTCTTACCAGCCGACTTTTCCTTCTTGTCGTCTGGTTTCTTCTCCTTTTTCTCTTTCTTCTTTCTGCCAGACTGGGTAGTCTTGTCGTCGGTCTTGTCATCGGTCTTGTCCTCAGAAGCCTCGACAGATGCGTCAGCCTTTTTGGAGGCCGCGGACTTCTTCTTTTTCTTCTTGAAAGACTTGGTGAGGATGTCTTGGACTTCGGGGATGTTCTTTAGTACCTTGGCAGCGCCCTCTTTAAGCGTGTCTGCTTCTGTAGGCACCACAAGGTCTGGAGCTGAGCCTTCTATATCAGGGACACATTCGGGCATTGGAGTACCGTTTTCGCCGGCAGCAACATTGGAGGTCGGAAGCTCTGAAGAAGAAGCAGTAAGCCGCTGTGCAAGCGACTGGAAGCCCAGGGCATGCGCTATTGACCCAGGGCTGGGGTTGGAAGCGTTTTCGCTAGCACGGTGTACCGATTTATCAGCACGCTCAGCCTTGCGTCGTTGTTTCCTTCTTGACTTGGCGCTCTGCATCTTCTTCGCTTGCGCAGTTTCCAGAGATGTAGAGCCGCTACCCTGCTTATTCTGCTTTATAGATGGGAGTCCTACGTCTGACGAAATAACCTCCCGCACAATGGTCAAGTCATCTTCATTGACAGTCTCGGGAATCAGGTCCGAAGGTTGAATGACCTCATTTTCGTAAATTTGGTCCACCACACTGGTTTGATCTTCAACCTCGATAGGAGGCTCGGTGATGTCATCCTGATTGTGAATGCGGTGTAGCGGTAACTGAGTGTGAAGGCCACGACTGGCGTGAATAACGGATATATAGAAGGATGTGGTTAAGCGGATCGAGGAGGGAGCCAATGACCGCCGCAAGCTATGCGAATTTACAGAGCAGCCATTGCGGAGGACTGGCACGATATGGCGAAGCATGTCGGCTCACGTCGTCGGGGTCGTAAGGTTGTCTGCGATGCTGTCACTAGATAAGGACGAAGAAGGAAGATTTTTCGGTTAAGGATTTTGAGGTGATGAGAAAAAAAAGAAAAAAAAAACGAGTAGCCAGAAGAGCGACTACCACAAAACACGAATGAAGAAAAGGAGAATCAATCGGCAAATGGGTATAATTCCTTACGGATGGTGAAAAAAGAATAAAGAAAAGGAAAAAAGTGATGATGCGTATTTGCATAAGCTAATTTTGCATTAATCGATTGTCAATTACCAACCGTCTTTTTCTGTCCCCCCTCAAGACTTTTTCCTGAGGAAAAGACTGCCCCACCAATAAGGCTTTCGTGTAACAGTGGAGTGTAATGCAATGCTTAGTCATCGCAGTGATTCATATGAAGACTCGTTCAGTGCACCAGTGCATTTAACCAGCTCCGTAACAAGAAACAAGATATAATATATATGTGTGTTGTGGCCCGCGGGACGAGATCAAAACAAACATAGCACAAGCTGAAAGTGCAATCAACATAGTACTAATAAAAGAAAGCAACAATCAGACACCCCCAGAGGCCAATACCCACCCATTCATACATAGTTGTGCCAACATCACACATCTCAGTTACCAAGTGCCCGACTAGCATGGTTGGCCGCTAGCTCCCTTGCCGCCGCCGCTTCCTTCTGCTGGCCCATGACTTCATGAGACTGTGCCAGCATGCCCTCTGCAACACTGACCCACAGCAAATTTCCACCACGCTTGGCTTGGGCCGCTGCTGCCTTGGCACTTTTAAGGGCCTGTTCACCCATGACATGCTCAAAGAGCTTGCTTCTCATAACATTTAACGCAATGGCAAGACAGTGTTTGTTGTGCGTCATCTTCGACCCGCCAATAGAAGCATGCATGCTAGCTTTTATCTGGCCCAGTGACTGTGGCGGGTCGGTAGTAATCGTAGCAACAACCAAGTTATAAACGGTCCGGATCTCAGGGTCTGGATGATCGGTGCATATGGGAGCCAACGAATCTAAAAGATTAGTAGCGTCTTCCGACTGTGGCTGGTCTGGATGTTGGAGGATCCAAATCCGATTGAGAGTAGCAAGGACGGCAATGTCCAGCTTAGTCGACCGCATCCCCCCAACCATATTCAGTTCGTACTTAGGATCGCTGAAAACTTGAAGTGCTTCTTCAAGATCCCCTGTGCCTTGAAGATAAATGCCTTTGAGATAGAGCGCTAGAAGGCCAACAACAGAGTCATCGTTTGGGGAAATCAGGGTATCAAGACGCTTGATAGATTCTTTCACCGGGGACCATCGGCTATGAGTAGCAGCAAAAAGGCCAGAAACTACTAGCAAGTAACACCGGATATGGGCTCGCCAATTAGCTCGGCGCAAAGCCTCCTGCATTGTAGGTATTGGTTGTGTTTGGGTCACGCCGTCGGATTCCCCTATGACAAACAAGTCAACAAATTAATCGAATTCTCCAGACCTCTAAGTAGTAAAAGAAAGGAAACAAGCAAAAAAACACTTACACCGATCAAGAGTTTCCATAGCCTCCTTCCAAAACTCAAGAGACTTGGGAGGTGCTGTAGCCGACTGCAGGCTGACAGCTACTCCGCTGAACGTCATGCTATAAAATAGGCGGTCAGTAGGCAAGATCAAGACCGCTTGTGACATACAAGAGCTTACATCAGAACCATCAGTTCAACACGGGTGACAAACGAAAAGGCGATATAATCACTCTCTTCATTAGCTTGTCCAGGGCTGATAACAGAGGCGGTATCCTCACTAATGTGAGCCAACGACCCTTGTCGCTTGATAGGTATAAAGAGTAGAGACGCAGATCCATGCCATCCTCCCGAGTTCTGCATCTCATCCATGCGATCCTGGAGGGCCTTGAGCTTGCTAGCCACAATTTCTGTCTTCTTGTGGCGCATACTACACGCAAGATCAACCATCAGAATCAAGATGTCAAGCTGGAGAAGTTGCTGTTGTTGATTCAGTTGGTTCTTGGTAGCCATTGCAAGGCATTCTTGTATCCTGTGCATGTTTTCCTGTTTTGTCGTTTTCAAAAGGGCAAGGGCTTCCAGCAGATACGCAAAGGCACATAAGATAAAGTCGCCCTTTTCTTGGGCCATTGTGCCCAAGTGCCTTAGATTTTCAATGGCACCCACATCAGCCGGATTTCCAAGCTGCATGTAAAACGATGCTTTTAGCAATCTAAATACATAAGCCCATTGATGATGTCTCGTTCTGCAACACGTGGTCAGTGGTGGGTATTATCAAGCATATTCCAGATTCAAGTAACTTACGCAGTGGCATCAGATATGTTTTTATCCGCTGCGACCATGGCAGCCTTCGGACTTCTGTGAAATAGTATCTTTAAGAGCAAATATTGCATAATGTACTTGAGGTCAATTAAACGGTGACGATCGCAAACAATTAATCCTTTGGTTAATGTCATTTCAGCCTCCATGAGGTTGTCGGTGTCCTCATAAAGAATTTGAGCATATCGAATACGTATTCGCGCCTCTTGACGAGGTGTCAGGTGGCTGCTTTGAAGAGTAGCTTCAAGACACGTCAACCCCGTCGCGATGAGTTTTTGAAAATCTCTTATGGGAGCATCGCTGGAGGCTGTTACTAAAGTGTGAATGCTATTATGTGCGGCAGCTATACACTCCTCTGCGACGCAGCTATACAACGATATCGGGTTGGTTATGCGGCTGCGAATCGAGACGGATGGTGACCGCTTTGATATGCTAGACCTGATGGATAATGTTGGAGACGTAACTGATGGGGTGCGAGGGGCAGTAGCCGAAGCACCAGTATTCGATAGTTTGGTGCGTATAGGCTGGGAAGTCTGATGATTTGGAGGCTGGGGGGGGGTTTGCATATACGTAGGAACGGGCGTCTTAGGCTGCGTATTCAAAGGTGGTGGGGGTGGCGGTATAGATACTGATATCCGAGACTTTTCGGCTTCCTGATTCCAGCCTGGCTGTTGCGACGACGGCATTGGTATTTGTGGCTCATGGGAATGAGAGGCCGGCACTAGAGATACAGAAAAGCTATTATAGTTGACCTGACTTTGGTTTAGCGTTTCGCTTGGATTTACAAACTGAACATCCATCTGGTTGTGATTGGCCTGAGACACTTGTTTAGATCGAGGTTGCGATATGGGAGACTGGCGGGGCTGGGTCCGAGGGGAAGGTGACGAGAACTGAGGTGGCATCGGACGAGATACAGGTGTTGAGTTCTGGTAGGATTGCGTATTCTGGTAAGACTGTGTATTCTGATACGGCTGTGTCGTAGGTCGAGATTGATGCTGCTGGGAGGGGAACACATTCATACCCACGCCCACGCCCATACCCATATCCATATTCATGCCCATGCTCATATTCATGCTCATGTTCATGTTGTTGTGATTAGGGTTGATTGGCGACATCTGAGGCTGCTGACTATACGACCGGTTGTCGAAGGCTGGAGCTGGAGTGATAGATTGAGGCACTGCTGGTGCTGCTTGGGATTGCGGGAAACGCTGGTGGAAATTCTGGCCTTGACCATACTGGTATTGCACAGGCTGCTCCATCTCCATGTACACGGGGTTGAACTGATTTGGCACCGCATTTATATTGTGAAGCGAAGGTCGCGGCGCATACATGGGTTGCTGGTGATACTGAGGCGAGCCGTAAATTTGTTGTTGGTCGTAGGGCTGAGTGATTGGAGAGGGTAGACCAGGCTGCTGACCATGGCCTGGAAAGGCCTGTCCAGGAGGCTGAGGGCCTGGATAGGACATCACAATGGCAACATGGACAAACGAGACGGTGGTGGGTTGTGGTAGGCGGTCCTTGAGGGTAGCAGCAAGCAAAAAGGCGAGTCGAAGGGAAACACGGGAGGGCAGGCTAAGAAGCGCGACTAGATAAAGAAAGGGCGTTGAAGGGTTTAAGACGGCGTGCAACACAAACAGGGAAAATGGATGAAATAAAGCAAAAGAGGCGAAGGCGAGAAAAGAAAACGGGTTTGTATAAAAAGTCCTTCGTGCATTTGTACCCAGTGCTATACAGCAATACCGACAAAACTGACAGTAGCACTAGTAATAACGTTAGCAGCAATATTGATGGTGCTGCGGACGACGTGCTGTGCCGTGCTGTTGGCTTAATGGTTGCGCCTCGACAGGAAAACAAGCAAGGGCAAACAATCAAAGAAGGGTAAGGCAAGAAACAGCAAAAAATCACAGTTAAAGTCAATCAAAATCAAGAATAGCAGATCAAAGCAGCTTTGCGCTTTGAGAGCAGATGTTGATTAGAGACGCTCTGATCGCCTTGCAGCCCTGTGAATACTGGTGGATTGCGCAGTAAAGGAGATGAGCAAGCAGCAGAAGAATAACAAGCAAACAAGAAAAGACGCCTTGAGTGAGGTTGAAGTTGGCGCAAAGAGTAATCCTTTCCTTTGGCTTGATTATGAATGCACGTTATGGGTACCAAGCATAAAGATGGGCTTTGGCCTGTGACAGAACCATCTCAGGCAAGCTGCGCGACAAAGACAAGGACGGCCCCCCATGTTGCGATCACGTGAGTGTGTGCCGTGGCGTGTGATGGATAAGTGGGTCTTTCTTCAGCCTCGTCCCCATCTTCGTGTTAGACGTGTTGACGGCTCTATTGATACAGAGGTTGTTCTCAGCCTTGCGTTCTCATGGGCCCCTATTCAGCAGTGAGTACTAGTAGTAATGGTAATGTTCTATTGCCAGCATTTACGGTTGTCCAACTCCCTTCACAAACACCTACCTCCAAGGAGATAATTACAGCCTATGCATCAGCAATGATGATTCAGCCTTGCACTACATTTATTAATTAGTCCATTCCTTCATTAACCGTTGCTGACTTTGCATCTTGTTCTTTCTTGATACCGACCAAATCCTCTTATAGAAAAAAGAGCCAGTCTTGCAATCTCTATGCCTCCTTTAGAAGCATCTGTACATCCAGATTCTGATAGCTTCTCAGCTCCAAAATCATCACAGGGGTCTTATTTCACGTCGCCGCCCAAGCCAGGCTCTCCGCTATTACCGCCTCAATCATCATCCGCTTCTCAGTTTGAATCGCAGTCACAATCGCAGTCACAATCCGAGTCTCAAGAGTGGTGGGAAATCAAATGCATTCTAGGTGAACGAATAAGAAAAGGCCGTGTAGAGTACAAAGTTGACTGGGCACCGCACTCAGTTACCGGCCAAACATACGATCCAGATTGGGTAAGCCATCCTAACATGTCTACCCATATTAACTAAAGCCCAACCCTAGGCCTGTCGCAACCAGAATACAGGGACCGGGCCCTTACCTTGGAGTCGCCGCTGGTGATGCACTGCACAAGGCTGAGACGAAGTCTTCTAGAAACAAAGCTCTGTCGAAGTCGTGTAAACCAAGTCGCTAACATTTGCTGCCTTCTTTTTCCTGCTTCCCTTTTCTCTGCTAAGATCCCGGGATCACAGGTAACACACGCTGCCCGTCAAGAGTGGATTATTAATAAGCAGCAGCGACCGGATCGCGCTTGCAATCAGAATAAGCATCGTCACCAAGGGCAAGGCCAGAATCAGGGTCAAACCCAGGACCAGAGACCCTCTTCTTCCCACTCTGAGGATTCCACATCTTCCAGCCGTCGTGTCGCTCGGAGTATCATCGCTTCTGGCGAATCGCCTTCTGCCCGTCTCTCCTGTCCCTCTAGGGAGATACCAGATAGTCTAACTGATCTGAACAATACGCCAAGTCAACCACCAAGTCCTGTGGTGCACTCTGCTATTTTTATATCATCTGGCTCCCCCCAAGCATATCCTTTTGTCGGAGACGCTCAGGCTCCCATCCACCTGTCGTCTTCTACTAACGCTGCTCATCCCGCCCAGAATCCCAGCCCTGTCGCAGCCACAATCACAGTCGCAACACCCCCATACGAGGCAAACCCAGCTATCCTAGGGATCACTGCGCTGGAGGCTGGTAATAGTCCCAGGAATCGAAGATTCACTGAATCTGAGCTCTTTCTGTCTCCATCTCCTCAGGTGATATCTTGCCGACAACAACGTCAACTACAGGTTGAAATTCCAGACTCACAAAACTCGAGTGTGCTCTCTACCATCTCTCCATTTCGTCTCTCTCAGCCTGTGGATCTCACAAGATTGCAGACCGTCTCTTCAAAAGCTGCGGAAATCGAGCCCCAGCCCTGCATTCAACGCGGTGACTCTCGTAGTACCAGAGAGCCTCAGTTGGCACCAACAAGCAATCAGTCTGCAAACTGCGTGTCTCAAGAATATCGTGCTCTGAACTCCCAACCTGCAAATTCTGCAACTCCATTAGAACGGCTACCCGCGTACCCCCAGAAAAGCCCAAGCCAGGGAACTCTTGCCTTCCTGTCGCAAGTGCCGCCTCAATTTCCCTCTGAGGGCGAAGATTCAACAAGTCTACTTGGTACATTCCGTTCTTCAGCCAAGTCGCTTGGCCTTGATCGCATCACTGAGACGCCTATCAACCCCAGCTCACGCTCCCGCCCATCAGGGGAGGCCAGCATAAACCCAAAATCTACACCTGCAATAGATCTAATGAAACAGCCGCCCCCTCGCCCGTCACATTCATTGATCAGCCCTGAACACGGCCATAAGAGAACTCTCTCATCTCCTGGCTCACAGCCCCTTGTCAAGCGCACGCGTGTTATCAAAGGAAAAGCGACCGGTATTATGGATCTGGATGATTCCATGCCGCTCTCCTCAATGGATGAACTCCTCAACATACAAACCCCCTATGACCCCACCCGTCCAATAATAGTCGCAACTGATGATATGGAGAGTAATGTGCCGCTTCCCGACGACGCCCAAAAGGGCGAAAACAGCATGGAAATGTCCTTTTCGCTGCTACAGGACTCAAACAACCTTTTGCCTTCTGAAATTTCCCCTTCAATCGTATCAGAGGCACCCTCGCATTCCATGGTAACTGCCTGCGACACACCCATGATCTCAGGAGCTGTCAATCCCTCTGCGCTCGAGTTTGGCTCTGCTGTCAACGTAAATCCAGACTTGATGCTACCACAGCAAAACTCATCTCTACTGACGATAGCTCCGTCAGATATCTCCAGATCGGTTGATATGCCATTTGAGGACCATCTCCGAGAATCGCCTCATCTCAACACATCCCCAGTACAGCACCCTGTCAAAGAGGACACCGTCGAGTCTTTGCAATCTTTAGATGGTGATATTATATATGACGGCGAGCGCGAATTTCTTGTCACATTACCATTTGCCTCCAGTCAACGCCCTCTCTATATAGATGTTATCGAAAAGTTCAAGGCCTATAACAAGTCGTTTGCCAACATCTTTTTCGATGAAGAGTATCAGGAACCACGAGCATCTCTTGTTCACCAAATTGATGAAGAATTCGTAACGTTGCTAGATCTTTGCGATTATCCACATGAACTCGCTTCTAAATCGCTCTCAGAGCTCTCAGAAAAGGAGGTGCAACACTATGCAGTCGAGTCCAATGCCAAGTTCAACTTTCTTTGGGAGTTTTTGCACGAGTTGGAAGAAACGGAAAACAAGATTCTAATTGTGGTGCGATCTGAAGAGCTTCTCCAGCTTCTCAAAGCTGTCATTTCCGCAGAAAAAATTCCAGTTTCAACTTCAACCCTTGATGAGACAGACTACTCCAGATCAACCTCGTCTTTAACAGTCGTTCTTGCTCTACATAACTCTGAGATTATAGATCCCGTTTCTTCTTTCAATGTTGTCATTGGCTTTGATTACATGTTCCGCTTTTCAAATGCGGCCCAACAAATCAACGCTTTCCCCGTCCGCAAGCAACCATTCGTCCTTACACTCATGATGCTGCATTCCATTGAGCATCTAGACATATCTATCTTGAAAGCCCGGGACGCAATGGAACACAAAAACGCCGTAGTTTATGGGCTTGTCCAGGGACGAGATCTCATACGCAACCCTCGCCTAACGGACTACGAAAAGCCACACGAAATCGCCTTCCACTTTGCTGAACAAGTGAAAGATCCTAACCCCCATTTTGTTTGGGACTCACAACCATTCCCGAAGGACATTTTGGACGGTATCTACATGTCGCCCCAAAGTTCTCAAGCAAATGACTCTGAAACAGGGCTCGACTCGCAGCTATCTACAGGCCGAAAACGCAAACATGTAAGTATGAAAAGCAGGCATAGCATTACTTGGTCTCAATGCTAACACCCTTTAGATCAATGATCCCATGAAGTCTTCAAAGAGACTCAAAACGTCAGAATCAGCACTCCCACCCTCAAACTTGCTTGTTGACGCTGATCGCCATGCTGCAATCTCGCCCTTTGTCAAGATTCTTGGGCTTCATGTGCTCGATGTTGCCAATGCATGGAATGGTCGCGAAGTTAGCGTTCCGGAACGCTTGCTCGCTGCCATGTGTCAAAAGGTATTTAACCGCCAGTATTGCTTGGTGCCGAGTCGTAAATGCTTACAAAAACCAGGTTACCGAGGATCAACTCAGCATCTCCAAAGAACGTGAGATAGCGTCTGATCTGCGTAAAGTAGTTCAGTCAATGAGCAAGCATATTACTGAATACAGCACAACATTGGAGCGAGAGGCTAAACGACTATGTGAGTCTCTTGAAGAGCGAGCGAAGTTTGAGATTGAGCGCAATATTTTAGCCAAGGAAAACGAGTCTCTGAAGGCCGAAATTCAAAAGCTCAAGGACCAGATCCAAGCATCACAAACAGAAGACAAAGGATGTTCTGAGGCAGCCACATCCACTACTAGTATTGCCAATGCCACTTCCCCGGATGCTTCAGATAATTCTCTATCCGAGGCAACCCAGCGCATTCAGGAAGCTGAATCTAAGGCGGCCTCCTTTGAAAAACGCTATGCTAGTCAGTCCACGGAAATGGAATACTTCCGCCAAGCTTACCAGGATGCTTCCAACGCTGCCAGCACATTGCGTAAGGAAAACACTAGCCTAGCAAGTCAGCTCCAAGAAAGCCAGCGGTCGGCATCTGACAATATCCTACGCATCCACGATCTCAACACCAAGGTCCAAGTCGAACAGCTGACGCGTATGATCAATGAGGCACATGCAATCCAACGTGAGCGTGAAGTCGACCTAGAACGTTTGCGCGACGAGCTGCGCGTGTATAAGAATGGGCGCAGAGAAACGCGCCAATCATCGGCCCCACGTAGCCCTCGCGTTGGTATGATGAGCCCACGTACTACGGCGGCGGGCTTCCGCACTGGCGGGGGCAGCTGCAGTGGTCCAGCACCTAGCTCGAGTCGTGGCACGAGCCCGGCCACGCTTGACGTCGCAGGCACATCGAACATGCAATATTTCAACACGCAGCAAAATGGGAACGGGCGATGGGGCCATTTGAAAGACTGAACTTGACGAGATGGGTGTCTGTCAAGGCGTCTCTTGGTCCACCTCATCCTTCTTTTCAGATCACCAAGGGTACACAGATCAACCATTGGGGCTTTCTTTACTGACATCTTTGCTTTTCTCCCATGGCCACTTTCTTTCTCCTATTGGCGTCATGTTGTTTCGTACGTACGTGTGTATACATTATACTATATATGCTTTGTACGCTGGTTCTTCTCTGCATTTTGCTTGCTTTTTTGTTTTCATTAAAAGCTGACATATTCTTTAATCACAGCATATCATCATATATCCCCTTCTATACACCTAGTCTCAACCACAAGATTCTCCTATCATGATCATCAAGACATACGTACATACATCGCCTTTGTCATGTAGTTTGTAGTCTTGATTTTAGTTTACAAAACCAAGTAGTGCATGGCCTACACAGGATTTTGCCGCTCCCAATAATAGTAACATAAACCCAAATGTAGCAGTAGCAGTGGCTTTTTCTAGCGCTGGCATGAATATTATACACTAAAAACTCACATTTTCGTCTCTCCTCTAGTTGTCTGTTTGTTCTCCTGCTCTTCTAGTACAGTTGCATCAAAGAAATCCCTCTCGATATCTCTCCTCTTGCTTTCGATTCACGACCGAGGTAATGAATGCGGTGGATGGCTAAATGGCACGTAGTTTCCCCTGACGTCTGTTGTGAAGATATGCAAAATCGTAGCGTAATCTCTCTTGGTATCATGTTATTTGGTGCTTGTTTTTTTTGTTTTTTTTTTGAAAGCATGACCTGCCTTTATCATAGTACAAGGTAGTAAAATGACAGTTCTAATGGTGCAAAAAAACAAACGTCTTGTAGATCAAGGTTTGGGAATATAATGAAGCCGCAGCGGCAGCAGCCGGAGGCGAATGGCAGAGAGGGAAAGGGTAAAAGGTATGGGACAAGCCAAGCTGTAAAATCAGAGACTAATCGCATATCGCAGGCACAGTGAGGACCAGGGCCCATTCAGGCGCAGTCCAAAGCCTTCCGGTCCAGACCGAAGCAAATTTGAGCCGGGTGATAAGTGTATGAGTCGGTATCGAGTTTAGGGATTGGAAGTGAAGCATCTAGTTAGTCTCGGGGTAGAGGTCCTCCTTCAGGTGAATGCCCAGCTCCTCACGGATGGGCTTCAGCTCAGTAAGGTAAGATTCATACTGAGACTGGTTCTCGACCTTGGCCTTGATGGCTGTTGGAAGAGGGCATGTTATATTAGTCAAGATGGCCATGACATGGGTAGGTAGGTTGTGGAGCATGGTTGTTATTGTTGCTGCCAACACAGGACGACACCATAAACAACCAGTCCTAATGCATAGAATAGAAAATCAGGCTTACCCTCAAAGACACGGACAGCAGTGGCGTAGTCGTCGACACGGCGGGCGGCTTTCAATGCAGCAATAACGACAGAGGGGGCAGGCACAAGATCGTAGGCGAAGGCATTGTTCAGGTTACGCTAAAGTGGCAAGTTAGTTAGAAGCTAGGCATTGTAGAATTGAAAGAATCGGGTGATGTTGCCGTCGCAGTATTCGGGATAGCTCTTATAGTGGCGGATAATCCCGGAATAGGGAATCATACCAGAATAAGGAGGCACGGAAGAGGGTTGGGGATGTCAACTAACCTGCAGCTCAAAGACGTCCTGAACGGTATCGAACTCCTTCTCATAGCTATAAAAGAGATACATGATTAGTGCATTGTTTCAAACAGTGGTTAATGAGAGGCCGCTGGCCGCAGGGTTGCGTCGACATTGCAGGTGGCGTGGTGGGCAGGTAGTATAGTATATATGTAGCCAGAATAGCAGCCCATTACAGCACAAGCAATGGCATGAGTAGATGTTGGCAATAAACTACAAGTAGCATGCTTCCAATGGCATATTATGAACGGATCGGTCGATCGAGGCAGCCGTTGGCAAATGCGAAGGCGGAGACAGGCATGGAGAAAAATGCAAAGATGGAGAGACGCAGACAGAACTCACCGAGCAGTGAACTCCTCAAAGGTCTCCTCATCATGGGCCGATGAGCGCATGATGGAACTAGTGCTGAAGCTCACAGCAGGAGCAGGCACAGAAACACGAGCGACAATGGGCTGACGAGTAGCAGCACGGAACATGGTCCGGCGAGCAGCAATACGGAGCAGAGAAGCCGACATTATGTTGAATGTGAGATGGGAGGAGTTTGCGTAAGACAAGCAAATATAAAAGAAGAAAAGAAGGGAGAAAACGACAAAGACTCTAGAGAAGGCTATTGATCTCTGATTGATCGACTCGATTAAGATAGTTTGATTGGGGGAATGACGGGATAGTTCACAGATTGGACTCAGAGGAAGGATATTTTGTTATGGAGGCTGCGACTATCGCTCAGTGGGTCGAAACAGTAGAAAAAGGCAGAATAATCGCCTGTTTTTTCAGGGAGAAATTTCGGCTTCAGGGAAGGAAACCACCGCTTTCTTCACTTTCCTTAACCATGAGTGGCCAATGCGGCTCTCTTCTTTTTTGCAACAAAAGCGGGAACCCAGGAAAAAATTACTCGTCAATACTGGCCCGGCCAATCAGAGCGCTGTAGTTTGTTTTATTGTTAGGGTCTTTCCCATTGGGTGCTAGAGCGCAACTTTTTAGCGGTTTCCAGCTTAGTCACCCATGGTGGGGAAGAAAACGAGGAATCGAAGCCCCTCCATTCTGAGGACTGTCGGCGAAGTTGGCTTGTCACAGCCTAAAGTCGCCGCGTTGCCGCGTCGAGCGCTTGTCTTTCCAGGCGGATTCTGATAGCAGTAGGGTGTCAATTTGTCGAAAGCTGTGCCATTTCAACGGTTGTCTGGACTTTAGTGACAAGATGGACAGATTTCCGGGAAAGTCAGTCGTGATTGTAATTAACAAGAAGAAATGAAGTGACACCAGAGGGTGGCTTGTCAGCGCTTTTTATACTCTGAACCCAAAGCCCAGGGCCGAGAAGGATATTAGATCATAACTTGCTCACATAATTATGTGACGCTCAAGTGTACTGTGCAAACACGCAAGTCAAGGCGAAGAGGAGTTGGTTATGATTGAGTATAAATATTAGACGTGATAGAACTTGATGGATTTTTAACAGCATATTCTGTGAGGGTGGCATTTCTAGCCAACTACCTTTTTCCTAGATTGAGTGGGCTATCACATAAACGATGTGTTGTGAGTATACGAGTACACAGAAGAGAAGATTGACTCGCAACAAAACATGCTCAAAATAGGATTGTCGCTTTGTAAGGGTTATACAGGGTTTACATAACTAGTCCTGCTCCTCGTCTAATCTCATAATACTTCAATAGCACTGATCAACTTGGCAATTTTACCCTCGGCTTACTCGGACGAGAGTAAATCTTGTTTAGCTTTGCTGGAGGCTGTTAAACCCTTACAGCATTTGTCAATTCAAGGATTTGTCTCCGCGTGGGAGTAGATCAACAAGTTGGGTGTCGTACTTTTGCCATGAGATCGGATACTTTTCCTTCTCTAGTAGGCCGGCAGATTCACGACAAGCGCAAATGGCGTGTAATTGTAGAGAAGTAAAAAAGAATGGGCCACTCTTGTATAGCTCCCGTGAGAATACGGAGTTCAGCCGTGTTAGGTTGACCCCATGCAGCTCTGTTCTGTGCTTTATATCTATTTAGGTATCGAAGATAAGTAAAAAGGGCGAGGAAGACGATAGCCGGGAGGTCTTCTCTCTGAGCTAGCGAAGAGCCGGGGGAAAAACAACAGTACCAAATCCTGTTAGCATGTGAATGTGTTGTAGTGGGCCAGGGGGAAGGGGATGGGATCCTACTGTAGGTACTGTGCTTGTGTGTACTGCACTACACTGCATTGGGGCTGTGATGACAACTGGCAAAACTGCAGTCAACCGGACCTTTTTCTAGTTCCAGAACAAAGGGCTTCCCAAAGGTTCTCCCCCAAAAGGCTTCTGTATCCATTTATGGACGGGTCATTGGATGAAAGCTGAAATTATTTTATTTTCTTCATTTCCCTGCGATGGGGAAGAGAATCTAGAGCAGAGACAGAGGCAGCAGCAGAACAAAGAGAGAAGAAGGCCAAGGTGGGCTAACTTAAAAAAAGAATGCTTAGCCGTTGGCCTTCAGCCTCATATCACTCACTAAGCGGCACGGTTAGAACCAAGTGGTGGTAACGGGCTGGCTGTCTGAAATAAACTGAAAAATCAGCAAAGCTCACGGTCAAGAGAGATCACCGCTTAATGCCACTGCGCCCTGTTGAAGATCTCATTGTCTGTGATGGTG
>MKGM01000318.1:10392-23774 GCA_002018265.1 Ceratocystis harringtonii | reverse complement strand
TTCCCCTAGTCGTTTTCGCTGTCATATCTACTGCCCGGTATCGTGTCTTTCATCTTTCTTATTTGGTTGCCCTGGACGTACAGAATTAGAATTGGTCTTGATGAAGCTGGATAGTAAAGTTGAGGACAGACAATAAAAAAAAATTTCAAACCAGTTGAATTCGACTCGTCAGCCAACATTAACCCCTTGATTGTCGTGATCTCTCGCTTTGCACGGTAGAAATGGATGGATATCTGTGGACGTAATGCATTGATATTGAGAACAAAAAGAACGCATACAACAGAAACAAAACAACAGCCCATCCATACACAGATATCCTAGACGATAATACACAACCAAGACGGAGAGGAATAGACCAATCCCAAAAGTCAATCAAGCAATCAATCAAGCAACCAACCGACCAACTAATCAACCAATCTCCCAAGTCACTTCATTCAAAACTCTCGTAAGACATTACATAAAATCAGAAATCACTAGCACTAGCAAATACACACAGCTATAAAAAAAAAGACTATCAGGCGCTACCAACATGGCCAACTTCTCTATCCTAGGCTATGCCCAGCCCAGCAGCAGCACACTCCGCCAGCTACTAGTCCGACCCCATTTCAAAGTCGTCATCGTCATCGTCGTCCTCGGAGAGCTCGATATACCGCGCTGGCTTGCGTGCAGTCGAGGCCTTGCGAGACGGGCGGGCCGAACTGCGGACAGGAAGACTGTCGTCGAGCTCATCAGCGACATTGATTCCATCGCCATCATCATCACTGTCAGAAGGAACAGAGGCCCGGCCCTTTTTGGCCTTGGTCGAGGGCGCAGCCGCCTTACTCTTGGCCGGGGCTTTGGCAGGCTTGGCAGAAGAGGTTCTGGACGCAGACGCCTTCCTAACAGGCTTGGCCACAGGCACAGAAGAATCGGAGGCTTCTTCCTCTTGCTTAGCCTCGTCGTCGTGATCGTCGTCGTCGTCGTCGCTAAGGACAAACTTGGACGATGCCTTCTTAGCAGCATAAGCTTTGGCAGCAGGAGACAAGGCTGTCGACGAGCTCGGCTGCTTGGCTAGTTGCGTCTTCTCCTTGGTCTTAGTAGCTGCAGAGGCAGATGCGGGCTGCTTTCGAACCTTCTTCGCTCCCAGGTTTGCTAGCACTCCAGAGGCACTTGACGCGCCTGCTCTACGAGTAGGCTTCACGTCAGATAGATCAAAGAGGTCTTCATCATCCGACTCATCCTTGGCACCCTCGCTCTTCTTGGGCTTGATCGGCGAAGATTTGGCAAGCATTTCATAGTTGGTCTCATCGTTGCTGTCGTCAAAGTCAAAAGCAGAAGATTTCGAGTTGCCGCTTGCCTTGGCTCTACTCTTCGGTAGAGCGCCAGCAGCAGCGGCGGCGGCAGCGGCAGAGCCACTGGTAGAAGACATGGAAAACTTGGAAAGTCGACTCTTGTCCTCAGAATCTGACTCCTTGTTCCCAATTCCCTTGACCATATCGCCCACGTCACCAAGCAGGTTATCGTCATCACTCTCATCATCATCATCAGAAAAGCTAAAAGTCTTCTTCGATGCTTTTACAGCAGCAGCCCGACGAGGTAGAGTGGTCTTGACAGGCACCACGTCATCATCGTCATCGTCAAAGTCGTCGGCAGACTCTTCCTTGACCGCAGCCTTGGCCGCCTTTTTCGCCGATGGCTTAGAAGCAGAAGCCTTTGAAGAGCTAGGCTTCGAGGCCGTCGGTTTGCTTCGTGTCAGCGCAGCAAAGTCGCCATCCGAGAGATCAGATACTTCAGCGCCATCTTCATCCTCTTCCTTCTTGACCTTTCCCTTCTTGTCTTGGCCGTTATTGAACATCTCCTGGAAACGCAAGTGGGCCTTCTCCAAGGTTGTTTTTGCCGCAGAAGCAGCAGTCTTTTTTGCACGAGAGCCCTTGGCAGCCGGATTATAGTCATCATCCTCTGCCTTAACGGCCTTGCGACCACGACTGGATGCAATCTTTTTCGACGCCCTTCTACCCTTGCGGCGGATATCAGTCCGGATTTCGGCGTCAAGTCGCAGTTGAGTTTGCCACTCATCACACAATGCATCGAGGTCGACGACCCAAAGATCCTTGGCAGTCTTGGCTTCCAAGGTGTCATACTCCTCCTTCTTGCGCGAAATTTGTTCAAGCAGGCGTTCAAGACGCTCCTGAGTAAGTGACCAAATGGCCATCTGAAAATATATCTAGTTAGTCACAAAACGAGCTAGGTCAGGGGGGGGGGGAGCAGAGAGCAAGTTCCCATGTAAACTTACGGAAAGAAGATAATCGTAATCGCTGGCACTGCCAATATCATCATCGTCTTGGTTTCCAGCAGGATTTTCTCCGTCTTCACTAGGCTTTTTGTCGTTCTTGGGGAAGGGCTCGTAGTTGCGATCGCGCAGCTCCTGGACAAGGACATCCTTCTTCTTCTTGTAGACAACCAACTTGCCGCTGATAATCTCCTGGATAAATCGAGCTTGATTTTTGAGCTTTCTGAAGTCGTTATGGTAAATGTCGAGCCAGTACTTGCGGCGAGTCTCGTACATTTCAAGGCGGTAGTGGTAAAACTCCTCCATGATCTCTTCCGTATTCTCGTACTTGTGAATCTGGCCCCGATGATTGAAAGCAACCATGTTCGATGTGGCAACTTGCTTGTTGAGCTTGAAACGGTCCAAGATGCCTTCGTCCATTACAGCCTTGACCGACTTTTCATCCAGCATGACCTCAAAATGGACGTTGTGATGGTCGTTGAACTCCTTGTAGTCTTTGATCCAACTAGGGCCCTTGGCACCTGAAATAACCTCCTCAAGACGGGCTTTGAAGTCGTCGGTCCACATACGTACGGGCAGCTCTGTAATAATGATTTCCTTCGGGTTGCTCTCATTGGGCTCAGCTAAGCCATTGAATTTAAACCGATCAGGGCCAGCGGCCTCAGGAGTGCCCTTCCAGCCACGGAACCACGGCATCATGGGCTCAAATGGCTTTTCTTCAGGCCCCTCGCCCTCCAAACGGCCCATGCGACGTTTCAAGTTCTTGATAATGTCCATAGGATGGAAGTTGGGGATGGATGTACTCCAGCCCGTACCAATACCATCGGCACCGTTGACCAGCACCATGGGGATCACAGGGGCGTACACAACAGGCTCGATCTTCTTGCCATCAGAGAACTGGTGCTCAAGAATAGGCTCGTCTAGAGGGTTGAAGATTTTCCGAGCAAAGGGCGACAAGCGGGTATGGATATAACGAGCCGAGGCAGCGTCCGAGCCACCAGCAAGGCGTGAACCAAAGTTACCACTGGGCTCCAGACAATTGATGTTGTTGGAACCGACAAAGTCCTGAGCCAAGCCAATAATGGTTTGTTGCAGGGATGCTTCTCCGTGTTGGTAGGAGGTGTGTCCAGAAACAAAACCAGCCAGCTCAACAACTTTCATATCCTGAACAATGTTTTTGCTGAAGCACGCGTAAATGACCTTTCGCTGGCCAGGCTTTAAGCCATCCAGGACAGACGGGATGGATCGTATGTTATCGGCCATAGAGAAAAGAATCAGCTCACGATTGACAAAGTCGGTATAGGTGATGTTCTTGGTGGTATGGTCAAGATACGTTCCAGGAACGAAATTCCCTAGCCATTCCTTGCGAGCATCCGCCTTTTTTTTTGAAAAGGCCAACTCAAGCAAGCTGGGTTCCTCGGCCTTCATTGTGTCAAAGACCTTCAGATGGTCATCGAGATTAGTGAAGTAGACCTGAGCATCGTCGTTGGATGAGGTACCCAGACCCTTGAAGTACTTGTAGTGCCATTTGGGCTTGTCGTCCTTGTGGATTTCGAGCCATTCGTTGTATTCTGGCTGCGTGAAGAAGGACCGCTGACGCAAAGGCCGCTTTGGATTATTGCCTTGCCATGTCTTGACAATGGGAGTAATGAACTCCCTGAAGAAATTGGGGATCTTCAAGAGCGAAGGAAACTGTACCTGGAGGAAGTTGATTAAAAGTCCCTTGATATGCGAGCCATCATGATCCTGATCAGCCATGATCATGAGATGGCCATACCGAAGACTCTTGGTGTCAGTATATACAGTCTTGTGCTTCAGGCCCATAAACTGCTTGATATTCTGGATCTCCTGGTTCTTGGTGATTTGGTCTAGCGATGCATCACGGACGTTGAGCATCTTACCGCGGAGAGGAAACACACCGATGCGGTCGGGATCGAGAATCGCACGGCCGGCAACAGCCAAACTCTTGGCCGAGTCACCCTCGGTCAGAATCAAAGTGCATTCATGGCCATGTCGGGTTCCGGCCAAGTTGGCATCAACCAACTTGCTGTTGTTGATTCGAGATCGCTTGTTTCCGTCACTCTTGGCCAGCATTTTGTCGGCCTTCTGTTCGGCGTAGCTGACAATCTTTGCAATGGCTTCTGAAGACTGGATCTTCTTCAAAAAGGAGTCGGATAACTGGCAGCGACTGCCAAACTGGCTCATCTTCGTGGTCATTTGCTCCTTGGTTTGGGACGTAAAGGCCGGGTTGTCGATAAAGCAGTTGATGAAGATGAAGATGTGATTTCGGATATGGTTCTGTTTGAGGGCATGTCCCTTTCTCTTCTTGTCTAGATGGGCAAGAAGTGACGAGGTTATTTGATCGGCAATATAGTTGACATGCGTACCGCCAGACGTTGTGGCAATGTTGTTTACGAAGGACACTTGCTGGAAAGTGCCATCCGAGACGGTGAAGCCGATTTCCCAGCGAGGGTGATTCTTGTCGATATCAGTGATGACTGTTGTACTAGGCTCGCCGCCCTCTTCGGCTTCGCGCTCCTTGGCAATAGCCTTGGCATAGAGCTCGCTGTATGCAACAAAGTTCTTGATTTTGATCTGTTCGTTGTTCAGGAAAACCTTGACACCGCGAATAGTACCAGACATATCGTAGGTGCGGCGCATCAGCAGACTTTCAAGGTCGTCATCAATACCATCAGGCATACCGAACCGGTCGAAGTCGGGCTTGAAAGTAATGCGGACAAAATCAGAGGACTTGCTGTTGGTGATCTTTGCCTTGCCGATTTGGCTCATGTTCTTTGTCCATACTTGCTTGTAGCGCTTTCCGTTGGTGCTGTCTTGAAGCTCGATGGTGAATTGTGTGCTGAAAACATTGCAGAGCTTGGCACCGTAACCGTTACGACCACCAACAGTCCTTTTTTCGTCATCGTTGTAGTTGGAGCCGGTGAGCAGGTGTCCGAAAATCATTTCAGGCACGTACATGTCCTCTTTCTGTGAAGCTGTTAGCCCTGTACATCAGTTGTTGCCGGCTTGTTCGCTGCCGGAGTGTGTCGGGGCTTACCTCATGCATTACAACAGGAATTCCCTTTCCGTTGTTCTCGACGCTGATCTCGCCGGCCTCGCGGTCGATAGTAACCTTCAGGCTTGTCATTGGTGCCTGGCCCGCAACATCGTTTTGCTTGTTGTCGGCAGCATTGACTAGAATCTCGTCGAAAATCTTGTACAGACCAGGGACGTAGGAGATTTTGCGGTACTCCATCAGGCCGGTACTTTTGTTGAACACCCACATCTGTTGGTCGGTCTTCTCGATGGATCCAATGTATGTATCGGGGCGCTTGAGGACGTGCTCCAGCAGCGTCAATTTCTGGTACTTCTCCGAAGCGTTTTTGTCTTTGCCGGACGTGGTGGTGGGCACTTCTACCTCGTCCATAAAGCTGGCATTCTCCATGTCGGCTAATGTAGACGCGACGGCAGCCTTCTTTGCCGGGGCCTTCTTTTGTTTCTTGGAGGTTGGGGGGGTATCAGCGAGCCCGAAGGCATCGTCGTCGTCGCTGGCACTAAAGGCTTGTGTGCGTTTCTTTGTCGCCGAAATCTTTCCGCCAGTCAAAGTGGACTGGACGGTCTTTTTGGGGGCAGCCTTTTTTGGTGCAGCTTTGGTTTTCTATTGGGGATGGGTGAGAGTATTAGCGCATGGGTACCAGACCAGCATAGTGGCTGTGGCTCCTGTGTCCTGCGTGTCCTGCGTGTCCTGCGTGTCCTGCGTGTCCTGCATGTCCTCCGTGTCCTCCGTGTCCTCCTCCTTCACCTTGGAAGCTCAAAGGCACGGCATGGCATGGCATTTGCCTAGCAGTGGCGAAAGGGGGCATGGATGGATGGATGTGTTTCACGCTCACAAATAACGCAGCTTGAAGCGGGCGTATTGGCAAAGGCGCTGGATACTTACAGTCGCGGGCTTCTTTTTTTCTGGGACAAAGACGTCGGACTCGAGGTCCTTGTCGTCGCCTGCTCCAAAGCTCGAATCGTCTGAAAAGTCAAAGCCCATTGTTGCGGCTTGATGATGGTGGCCTTAACCAGACGTCGCAGTAGCAGCAGCGGCAGCGGCGGCGGCGGGAGCAGTAGCGAGATCAGGGGCGCAGACAGTAGTCGCGTTCGTGGTCGTGGTCGTCGCCGTCGTGGTCGTCGTCGTCGTCGTCGTCTCGGGAGGGGTAGCTTTTGCGGGGGAACAATGATGGCCAGTGTGTTGGTGAAACTAAGCCTGTTGTACTCTGCGGCGATAAGAGAGTCAATAGGGTCTGTGGCTTGCAAATGGTGGCCGAGTCAAAGCAAGAGAACGGGACACTGTAGAAGCGCAAAAGAAGTGCGTAGCGAAAGAAGCAGTGAAACCTTTACTACTTCAGGTCTGGGGAGGGACGGGGCTTCGTAGACTGGTAGGCTGGTGGGCTTGGACACTGCAAAACTACACTGAAATCTCCTCTGCAGAGTTTGCTATCCATTTAGGGAAGGATGTTGTCGTTTACTTTCGTTGTTAGGCAAGCCTTGCGCTCTGATTCGTGCGCCGCGTAAACAAAGAAAGACCGCTTGCTAGCTTATGTGGGGTCCTGCACTACTAGGGTTAGGGCTAGGCGTCAAGACTCCTCGCGATCCCACAACTATTCCCACTTGACAAAAACGCCACGCCAAGCTAGCTGTGCACAGAACAATACAGCCCGCCCGCTAGCTTCTACGCACTGTCCCTCCAAAAAATACCCGGGCTTTCGTCAAGTGCGTCTCTTCTTTCTTTCTTCCTCGTCGCTCAGTGCGAACAGCACCGCACAGCATACTACTGCTCTCTGCTGCAAGATAAACAAAGACAAAAGTGGGGCCTTTATCTTGTACCCCCTGATAAGCAAAGTGTGGATCCTCGTGTAACGACATGTGCGAGTTCTTGTAACTAAGGGTTTCCTTTTTCCCTGGAAGCTGGTCTCGTCTTCTATGAGTAACTACAACAACAGCCATCGGCCGGCTATGGCAATTGAGGCCATTATCAATCGAAATAAAGGCCATGCTTGGCAGAACCACACGTCTGGGATAAATCCCTCTTTCTCACGGCCCGTCGCACTCATGCATCTTCAGGTGTATCTGGACTTTCGTAGTCACAGGCCACATGTATCACCTGTGCTCGTGATGCTTTGTCGCTCCATCATTCCTCCCATTAGTTCTTTGCCTTGATTCCCTTCGAAATGCAATGCTGCTAATTGCCATCAGCGAGCAGTGCTGCTTTTCTCGCGCTTGTGTGCGTGTGCTGCGGCTTTCTTACGTGGCGTACGTACATGGGAAAGCACTGTCTTTCTTGCCCATGTTTCCAGCGCCCAAACTCGCACTCGCACTACGATGGCGGGCAATGCCCAGGCGAGAATGAGAATCGCATTTTTGCATGGCAAGTAGACAGGCAAGCGGTGCGTAGTGCTGTAGGAGTAGTGCTAGATGTGTGGCTTAGTTTTGCCAAGAGCCCCCTCGCTTTGGGCTGTCAAAGGCGCTCTGTCCAGACTGCAAGCTCCCTAGCCTCGGACTCCAAACGAGGCTTCACCTGGTTCGCGCGCTCTCTCTAGCCTTGGACGGACTGCGAAAGAGGCTCCATTCAGGCGACAGCCTCTTGGCTTGCTGCTGACTCGCCTGCTCTCTACCTATGTGGCTGCGCTCTCATGTATGTCTTGTGTGCTCCTTTATCTTTGTCGAAGACGCGCCACACTAAAGCATAATGCTCCGGAACTGATGCACAGGGCCGTGTTCCGCCGGGTGACGAAGAAGGACCATGCCAGTTTGGAGCTTCTATGCCGGCTCCTCTTTTTCTTTTTTTGGAGAACTCTTCTTTTTCTCGCCTACTGGGCTTATTTTGTTTCCCTCCAGGTCTTTCTTTCTTTTTCTCGTGCGCGATTTCTTCCTCTCTTCGACGCTTACCTGCCTATGCCTCGTTGTCGATGCAGCTCAAAAAGCATGGCATTCCTTCTCTGGACCTTCTGTCAATGCTTCCATGCATGTCTTTTGTTTTGGTCTCCACACGTATTCGGCTTCTTTCTCACTGTACGACACTTCTGAAACTGTGTGAATATAGACGAGATCTTCACCATCATCGACATGGACCGACCCAGGTTGGGCGCCGTGGTCAGAAGGGGAAAGGGGCTTGGGCGCCCTCGATCAAAATACAAAGAGAAACGTGGCATCAAAGAAGCGGATACGATACACCAGGGAGAGACCAAGATGAACTCAAAAGGGCTCACAGCATATGTATCCGCAAAGCCGAAAAAGGCCTGCCGCCAGTGTATCGTAGCAGACTTGCGAGTAACCGGCACAAAACAAGCAAGTTACCTGGGACCAGACTGGGCATTGACCGGCCATTTTTTGACGCTTGTGCTAGTACCGCAATCCTAAAAGTGCCTTTGTATATCAAGCAATGCAGATTGGCCCGAGGGGTTTTCTACCCACAAGCTGCCGGTGCTGGTGTGTTTGCCATATCTCGCGTTCTCTTGCATTTGCCGCAAACATTGAACAAACAAATCATGCCCACCAATCTCCAGGCACGGGCGGTGCACGGTGCAAGGAGCCTTGTAATTATTGTGCTGGCACTAGGGTCTAGACCGCTGTTGGGAAGCATGGCTCTTCCCATTGGCGTTGGGCTCAGACAGATAGCACTTCGATGGACGGCCCGATGCAGAAACAGCCTCTTGAGCCATGTATGCCGCTAATATGCAGGGAGCGTACATATACAAATCTGATCTCATGTAGATAGACCGGTCTTTTATTCGAAGACGAACGGTGGAAAAGGAAAAAAAGAAAAAAAAAAAGAGAAAAGCTGGGAAGCCAGTATGACTGTGTGTCGAGTCCAAAGCCAAGCTGTAATGCACTGTTAGACAAACCGCAGAGCATACAGCCGACTGGCCACGTGAGTGAGAGGCAGGAAGTTTGAGGTGAGTGGCGGGAGGGAGTCTCCTGAAGGGAGGTATAGCTGTGCAGCAAAGTATGCTGCAGTGGAAAGCGCGAGCTGTAGATCGCGGGGCAGAGAGCTTACACACACACACACACACACACACACACACAGTCAACTTTGCAATCTTGCCTAGATCTCGTTTCTTTCAAGGCAGGACAGAGACGAATGCCTCCCCGAAGAAGACCTGGTTCTTCCTCGCTATTCTGTTTGGCTATTCCTGATGCCTGTATGCAGAAAATGCATGAAAACCTTCACAAAGAAGAGCAGAGCGTGTCACATCTCACAAGATGACAGTGCTGAGAAACCAGCAAAGGCTTGCAGGTAAGGTGATGTGTACCATGCGTATTTGATTGGTGATGATGCTTCGAGCTTATCCTATGAAAGACAGACAGTTAATGTATCCTTCTTTCTGCTATATGATATACAACACTCGTGTACGGCATATCCCCTGAGTAGCCTGTGGCTTCCAGGAACTGTAGCCCATCCTCGTAGCTCCAAACAAGACATTCTACATATGCACAGGATAAAATCTCATCTAGACCCGAATTTGTCATACCTAGCTGTCAGTGCCAGCGCCCCGCTGCTTGGCTTTATGTCTGCATTCGTGCTTGGATCATCGTTTGAATAAAATCTAGTTATGCAACGTAACGGAAACAAGCTACCCGGAAACTCTGTCTAACACCTGGGCTGCGGTCTTGCTTTGATACCCCATTCAACCTGAGCCACTTCAGGGTTCGACGGAGATAAAAGTCTCATAGCCCTTGGGATTAATAAAAGCGGCCGTGGTAGAGAGAAACTGTTGGTGGCTTCCGCCCTCCGCCGTTTACGCGGCTAGAACGAACGGAAGAACCGAAGGCAGCTGGCCCCAAGAGAAAATGCACTACAGCCCCAGGTCGTTTGCAAGCGCAAATTGAGCGGTCAGCTGGGTCTTGGTTCATCACAGTCAGGGTTTCTAAGGCGGAGCACTGGAGTTCGCCTACGCATACTTATATTAAAGGCATGTAGTATGTATAGCAACTACGTGGCTGGGTGTCTCTGCTTGATGTGACTGGCGCCGTGAAGGCAAGGGTTCTTTTCTTTCTTTTCTTTTTTTTTTTTTGACGACTTGAAATGGCGACAGCTATGCGGAGGCTGGTAGATTGTATGGAGCTGAGTGCTTGTGCTGGTGATGAGTTATATATCATTTCCTAGTGCCGTGGCCTAACCCCCGCTCTCTCCAATCTCAAGCAAGCCCCGCCCATATGGCGGTCTGGCCTGCTGGTTTCCGAAACGGAGGCTACGGCCAGCAGCCCTCATCAAGTGCCTTTTGGTCCCTGCAGCAGTTCCCTTCCTCGCCTGCTGGGATTTGCAGTTCTTCTTTAATTAGAGATCGCCTTTCCTATCGATCCACCTGTTCGTGCGTGGTTGCTCATGGTGCTGTGCTGGTGCCCAAGGTATAGCTTCTGTCTTAAAGACTAGACCTGTGCGGCAGAAAAAGGCCCGCATATAAATGAAACGGCGATTCTCTGAATTAGGCTGGCCAAAAAGGAACAATCTCTGGCTGGGCATCAAAGCCAGAAGGAGGAGCTGGCCAGACGGGAGCCAGAGGAACAGAGGAAGTCTTGAGTAACAACAGACAAACAGCGGCAAACGGGACATTTGTTTACACGCCGCGATAAGAAGTGGGTGGGCTTCATCTTAAACATGCAGCCGGGGCGGCCTTGAAATAAAAATAAAAAGCTTGCAAAACAAACAGAGAGGACGACGTGGCATGCCCATGGCCCATATGCGCTCCCCCTGCCCAATACCACTTACTTTCTGCCCGCAGAGTTTGATCTGGGATTTAAACGGCTGTGCGGACGGCTGCAGATAAAAGAGAACTGTAGGTGAGGCGGGAGGAGAGATTCCAGTGTCAAGGCTGTTTTGACAGACCGAAGGCGCATATTATTTAGCACTGGCTACATGTATGTCCAGACAGGGGCGCGCTGTGTGCAGTCAGTCACGCTTTTGTGTCTCCCACGAGATGAACGGGACTAACTTGCAAGCAAGCAAGTCCAGCACTGGGGCTCAATGGCCGTTGATGGCGCTGCCCTGGTATTGGCAGCTAGCTGTCTCGCTGTAGAAGAGTGCTGTTTGCAGGTATACCGACCGTGCCAGCATTACTTGTGACACCGTGCTGTCGATGCCATGGCTCGATAGGCGTGTCTATGTCGTCGCTTTCTTCGGAACAATAGACAGCATGCACCTCTCTCATCCAATACCACAAAGGCGTGCTGTCAGACCTGCTTTGTATGAGCGTGGCTGCTTGATGAGCCCAGCCCCTTTCTCGTCTCATCGAGCTTGCCGGTGGTTTCCTGTCTTCAGTTTCCATCAGTATGGGCCTGGACAAACAACGCCAAAACCCACGCAGTGTGCATACACTCATAACTGCACTTGTTTGCGGATGTTGTTTTATGAGGCGTCGAGCAAACCGCCAGAGCGTCAAAGGCTCTCCCCCCCCCAGTGTGCAGTGTGCAGCGTCCAGCGTCCAGCGCCCAGCGCCCAGCGCCCAGCGCCCAGCGTACAGTGCAATGGGCCCAATACTCAGCACGGCGTACAGTGTGCCGTGTACCGTGTACCATGTACCGTCTCTGCTTTGGACTGCCGGAGCATCGTGTAGCAGTAAAGAAAGGCCCTCGGACGAGAATGCCAGTTGCCAAGCATCCACCGTGTTCCTCTCGCCTTTTTGGCTCTCTTGCCTGTGTTCATTGACCAGGCCTTTCCCTCCGCCTGCCCCAATATGTGGGTAGCCATGAGAAGTGTCCACAAGAAAAAGAATGAGACCAAATGCACGGGAGGGGTGTGAGCCTATGTGGAAGCCCCGATGGAAGGCTTCAGTAGACCATCGATAAATTGCGGTATATTTGAATTGAAACGATGTAAGGTTGAGACCTGTGACTGCCACTTCTACTGCAAATATGTGTCTCACGCGCTGGCTTCTTAGTCCTTCTCCCCTCTCCGCCCTCTCCCAACCTATTGGCGTCAAAGAGACGAGGGAGTGGAATCCTAGGCGCCAGCCAATCTGCGGTCATGCCCAGCTGTTTATTGAAGCTCGCCCATCACGAATGCTCTTGCACCGCTTTATATGCATATCTGATTGCCCCATTTAAAAAGCCGGGGCAGCATTGAGATAGCCGCTGCGACATTCGGAAAGAGCATCACGGAATCGCCAACCTCGCTGGCAACTGCAGATACATAGATCACATTGCGCTCATCTCGCGCAGCCTCCGCCTCCGCCTCCGCCTCCGCCTCCGCCTCCCCCGCCACTCATCTTTAGCAGCTACCTCCCGCTACTTACTGCCTGCTGTAGTTCGAGAGCCTGGAGCGCCAGAGACTTGCTCATAAATATCATCGAAACGTTGCATGCACCCTATTGGCCGCAAACAAGGGAAGGCAGTGACTCCATCTTCGCTTCCTTTCCATCACTGTCTTTTGTCCTTTCTATTTCTTTCCATCTGCCTGTCGGCTCCTTCCTGCCATCCCAGACACAAACAGCAGGAGCGTGCAAGAGTGGAAGCTTCCAAGCCCGAAGCAATAACTCGTACTTGGACAGGCTCCAACGAGACAAAGGGAAAGAGTAAACTGTTCTCAGTCTTCAGACCAAATCGTCAAGAGAAATAAGGGCAGTTGCGCCTGGTATCTCACCCCCCACCCCTCCCCAGGCGGTCGCACTTGCTCACTTGTCAGTTTTTCGCTTCTGTAGTTGTCACCTGAGCCGGGCCTCGCTGTTGTTGAGCCCACTTCCCAAAATCGACTTGGGCTTTGGGCGTCACTTCCTGTTTCGAATCCTCTTTCCTATAAGTCAGACAACTTCCCTCTACAGACACCTACCGACAAACGAACCACCCCTTCAAATTTTCTTTTCCTTTTCTCCTCTTTATTCTTTTCTTTCCTTCTGCCTTTCACACTGTTTCTTCCCGCCCGCCCCTCCCCCCCCTATCGTCTACTTTCATGCTTCATGCAATCATAGGCAGCCAGATCTTCACGTCCCCCTCGTTTTCAAGCTGCTTTGCTCTCTTCTGTCCGTTTCACACCAGAAACTCCCACGTCTCTTCCAAACTCACTCATCTACCCTCGCCCGTGTGCTCCTCACACTATTAGGCCCTCGTTGCTGCTAGGCTTTGCGTCCCCCCC
>MKGM01000318.1:0-10371 GCA_002018265.1 Ceratocystis harringtonii | reverse complement strand
AAAGTCTATCTGCTCCCAGCCATAGCCTGAGGCCGGCCTGGTTCATCCAAACGCTCAATCAACATCGTCTTCGGTCCTAGGTATCACACAAGTACTCGATTTGCAGGTAAGCCAGAATCGCCTTTTCAGATATGTATACTACATGCCACTGGAGACTCGAAGTCCCCTTTCCTTAATGTCACCAACCCAAGTTCCCTTTTGCAAACGCCCTCGGTCAAACGAACAAGCCACTATTCCCCCCTCCCCCCCTTGTCCACCATTTAACTTTACATTGGCTTTGAAGCGCGCCAGAGAGACAAGAAAAACCTCTTTGCAAAAAAAGTATGTACTGACTCTGGGTTCCTCCTTCCTCTCTGCTCAAAGACCAGGCCCAGCATGCTTTCGTGGTCCTCAATCCTCAACCCGGCAGAGCCCAAGTCTACCGAGGACAATGAACTGACAGCGCGGTCTTCCGGCGCAACTGCTTCAAAGGCAAGGGCCAACACACCCCTCTTGTCCTCATCTTGCTCATCGGCTCCTGAGCTGTCTTCAATCCGGACTCCTTTAAACTCTTCCTCCCGCACCGCCACCCCATCGGATGCCCTGTACAAGTCTGACCGCCCCATGTCAGCCCATTCATCTCATCCTGGCTCCAACACTCACTATCAAAGTCTCCAGCACGCTCCGCAGAGAGCGTACATGTCCTCAGCCTACTCTCTTTCTCCCTCTTACCTCCATCAAAGCCAAGGCCAGGACCCGTATATTCCGGCACTATCCATGCAGAATAGCGTAATAGCAAGCAACCTTGACTCAAGGGCTATGCATAGCAACATTCCCGTCCGCGTTCTCCCCCCCGCTCCTTTGAACGCAAGCACTTCTAGTAGAGACCCTCCATTTACCAAATCGCCCATCAGCGGCCCTGTTAATTACCCTCCATTCGAGGATCTGAGTGTCCAGATGACAAAATACGTCCTAAGATACCAGGTCAATCCCTTTGGCAATATACTAGACAACAGCTCCCACATTCCCTATAACAGCGGTAAAAAAGATTTTTTCGAAAAGACTGGCCGCGAAAGTTTCGAAGGTAAGTTTCCCGGCCCTTGTGGCAGATGGCAAAAAGCAAATGTGTACTAACTTGCTTTGGCTAGTCTTTTCCTACACCTTTCTAGTTCCTGGAGAGGATTCGGAATTCAACGTCATGTGGGACTACAACAATGGCCTTGTCCGCATGACACCCTTTTTTAAATGTTGCCGCTATGGAAAGGTATGGATGGTACAGGTCGACTTTGTATATTATGCGACTATCGGGCTTTAGTTATACAGTGGCTGACCTCACACAGACTATCCCTGCGAAGATGCTGAATCAGAATCCGGGACTTAAAGACATCACACACAGCATTACTGGTGGTACTATCCTTGCTCAAGGTATGTCTGCCCTTCTTCGTCTCTGCCATTTGATAGGTTTCTAGCTTAGTAAGCCTCTCGCTCGTCTCTCTCAACTTACTAACCCAGAATTTACAGGCTATTGGATGCCGTACGAATGTGCTAAAGCCATTTGTGCTACCTTCTGCCATCGGATTGCTGGTGCTTTGGTTCCTCTTTTTGGGCCCGACTTTCCCCAGGAGTGTGTTTCCCCAGATTCTCCTGAATTTGGCCATATGGTGATCCATCCCGAAATAATTGTACAAGCTGCTCACCAGGCCGAAGCCTTCCGCCAACAATACATCTTGACAGCCAGTTCTAGACGCCGCTCGCCCACAGCCAATAGCCTAAGCCCCAAGCGCGGGCGTAAAGCAGCAGCTAGAATGACCCCTGACAGCCCTTACTTCAACAGGCGCCATGACAGCCCTCATACTACTGATACGGAAGACGATGGTCTAGCATCGCCCGCAGTTGGATATGCTCCGAGAATTGCAATTCCGCGTGGGGGGCCCTTTAGCAACGTCTACTCCCCTTACACGCCTACGCTTAGTAAGGCTCCTACTAGCAATGGATGGACCGCCATCAACAATACATACACCTACTCCGATAGGGACGTACACCAATCTCCTGTTACAATCTCTAGAGAGGGGTCTTGTGAGCCTGGGCCTCTATTCTTGGATAGACCCCCTCGACTAAGACCACACTCCGTGTCTCCTCCCCATAGAGACATGTCGTTATGTGCAACTTCGAATATGTCTAGCCCTTCGTCTTTGTCTCATCATACATACCAGCTGCCGAATCCTGGGCTGCCACTTTTAGCAAATGGGAAGCGTCGGATAGAGTCCGAGCACGCGGCTTCCGTTGTACGCTATGATCGCTTTTATCGTGGTATTTGCTCAGATCCAAGTGCGTATAAATATTCGAAATCATCTCGTATGAAGTCACCTACCTCTTCGCCGCCTTCTCATCATCCAGCTCCTTCAAGATTGCGGAATCGTGATGAGGCGTCTATTGCGCAGGGCAACCATTCAGGCCGTTCTTTGGAAACTTCAGACAAGAAAGCTGCCGCCATCCTTCTCATGGGTCTAAGTGGCCAGGAAGAAGGTGATGAGCCTGGCCGACGAAATGCCCCACTTAAATCGGCCAACGCTGCGATCCAGTAGTCCAAGGCTCAAAGGTTATGAGCCTGTTGACGCCCAGAACTTTCCCCTATAAAAGAAAAGGAAGTGTTGTTCTTGTATTCTGCTCCCACTTCTTCCCGGCTATTGATAACTTGCTTTTTTTGTTTTTGTTTTTATTTTTTTCCCCTCACATTGAATCGTTTGCATCAAAGATCCACCTCTCCCTGTCTGGTTGTCATGATGATGTGCTGACAGGCAGTACTCATCATAATTGTGTGGAGGGAGTTGGTTGGACTTTGCAGTTTCTAGTTGCACGTGGGGTACATTTGTTTTTATCGTGGTTCATTTCTTCATTTTTCACAGTGGTATTTCTTGATATTTTTGATTGTCGCCTTAGACTTTTTTCTTTTTCCTTCCTGGTTATTAGTTTCTTCATCTCTTTTAAATTCAAATCTGCATCCACCTTCAGCCCTTACTCGCTCCTAGTCCTATTTTTGCTGTTTGGCCTTTGCCTCTTTGAACTCTTTGAACTCTTTGATCCAAGCTTCAGACTTGTTCTTTGGCACAATGAAGATCTTAACAACTTGATCCACAACCTCAACCTTGCCGCCGCTCAGGATTCTCAGCAGAGAAAGCTTCTTCCCAATCTTCAGCAAACCTCCGGAAATAGTTTCCATGTAGCATTCGACATTGGCAGTCGAATACCTTTGTTCCGTGTCCCACGGGAGGGGGAAGATGTAATCAAGGTGGGCTTCGAGAGAGTCCAGTTCACTCCATGCCTTGATGAAATCCGACTCGTAATCCGTAGGGTACAACAACATGGTGGGGAAAGTCAACGGGCTCGTCGGGTCATCCTCATCTGGGGCTAGACGGATAGCAGCGTCCTCCATGTCCGGGGGCTTTTCGGTGCTTCGGACAATAATTTTCCGTGCCTCCAGCGCAGTACGTACCAGAAGCTCTCTACGTTTTTTCGTCGCTTCCCGCTCCTCATCAGCCTTTTTTTTCGCCTCAATAAACGCCCGTCGCTTTTCCGTGGCTTCCTTCACCATCAGCAGCGATTTGTTTTCAGGATCCAAGACCAGGCCACGATCCAATGCCTCCGTAGCATCGTCCAAGCGGTCAACAGACAACAAAGCCTTGCTACTGCGATACCAGCACTTGACGTTGGCGGGGTTCAGGCGCAGGGCACCCGTGCAGTCTTGCCAGCAGGCACGGAAGTTGTTCAGCTCCAAGTTGCAGGCAGCGCGGTTGGAGTATAGACTCTCGAGCATTTGCTTCTGCCTAGTAATTTCTTCCGGGGAATCGGGCAGATTAGTTTCTGGGTTCTTGGTGATCTGGCCCCGGCTGCGCTTGCGTTCCTCAATCCACAGGATCTCGACGCCCTTTGTGTAAAACTCGCGAGCGTCTTTCCACTGTTTGGACCGGAAGAATTCGTTTCCGCGGGTCTTGAAATCCGTGGCATTTTCAAGCGGCGTGCCCTCGTAATCCAGGGCCTGAAAGGCAGCAACCGCATCGTTGTCTTGTATCTCAGTCATGAAGAACGGGGTGGATTTTAACTCCTCGTACATCTCATCAGCAGTCTTTCCGGGTAGTGGCATAGGCCCTACAATAGGAGGAGCGGAATTGTCGCCCGCCTTGGCCTCATTTTGAGAGTCAGAAGAGGATGCATTTAGCTTGTCAGCTACAACGCTTGCAGATTCGCTGGCCTGTGCCATGACGATGTCAGTCTGGAGAGGAAGGCCTGGCCTGGCGGTTTATGACGTCGGACGGACGCTTTTATTTTCTGAGATGTGCAGAGTTGAGGGGTAGTTCCCAAAGCGGCAACAACCTTTTTTTTTTTTTTTTGGTCCGTTATTTTAGCTTCCTTCTTTTATTGAAGCACGTCCGAAAGAACCTAGTAGAACATTTCGGAGTGACAGACAGACGAGTCACACAAGACAGGAAAGGAACCATTTGATAAAACGCATGTGCTCCCATAGAAGCAATTGCCTGCGATAAAAAATTAAAAAATAAATTAAAAAAAAAAGGAATCCAAAAACATACACAGTAAAATAAGCGTCAACACGAAATGTTGTCATACTGTAAATAATTCTATTATATTTCCCAAACTCCATCCATAAAAAATCATTTCCCGCTCAACCCTAACCCTATTTAAACTGAAGTATAAAACACTACGAACAAAGCAGACCAGCGGCTCGATCTCGCGGGCACCTAACCCATACTAAATCCACCCACTTTAGCTGCTCTGGTCTTCTTCACCAACAGACGATTCCTCATCTGAGCATAGGCCCCGAGAAAGCGGCCTCTCAATCCAGAAGCACTGCACCGCTCCAACTCCAGCCACAAACGCGCTCCCATACCAGGCGATGGCGGTACAGTCAATGGAGCTGCCGAGCGTGTATAGATAACCCGCAATTGGAGGCGCAATCATGCGGCATGCGGCTCCAGCGCTAGCTACAAGCCCGTTTACTTTTCCTAGGGCATCGCAGTTTGATGGAGTGACATCCTTGATCAAGATAAGCAGGAGGGGGTATAGAAGGATTGAAAGAAGGTTTCTCAGCGTCAAACAAGCGTATATTGCGGGTAAAATAAAACGTTCCGGGACCAGAAGCAGAGAAGGTACAACGAGGTACGCCACAGGATGCAGCACAACCACAATTATGAAAAGACGGGAAATTCCGACTAGTTCAGCTGCTAAAGGGAAGATTATGGCCTGGACGAAGAGAGCAATCAAGCCGTTGACGGCCATTATCATACCAACAGTACGAATGCTCAGTCCAAGTCCACCCGGGCCTGGGAAGAGCACGGAACTAAAGGGAGACGAGGCAATGTGCGAAAAGGCTGTGTGGGCATTTGAGCGGGAGTCTTCAAGGAATATGGGCAGAAGGTGATCGTAGGTCATAGAGTGGTAGGTGAAGAGACACAACGATACAATCAGCGCCATGATTCGCTTGGTGAATATATTGACAGACTCATTGGCAGGTTTTTCAGATAAGTGGACAACATCAGTTAGACCGTACTGTGTAGTAGTAGGAACTTCATGGCTGCCGTCGTCCTCGCAGTGGCTATTGAATTCAAGGAGACTGGTGCGCTCAGAAACAAGTTCGGGGCCGTCATGGCACTCGTGCTGCTGATGCTGCGCTCGGGCATTTAAGCCTGGGTGTGTCTCTTCGAGCAGGAAGTAGCCCATGATAACACTGAAAAACAACAGGGCGGCACAGACTAAATTAGGGAGCAGGAAAGGGAAGCGGGTGAAGATGCTGGATTCAGTGAAGATGTCCGGGAATGAAAGATTGGGGTGGGCAAAGGTGCCACCAATGGCTGGGCCAAGGATAGTTCCAGCAGTCCACACGAAAGGCATCACCGCATAGGCCCGGGCTAGATGCATGCTTGTTAGTTCATGTTGACGGTGGTAGAAACGAAGGGCACAACTCACGTTCATGTTTAGGGTTAGTAATCATTTCACCAACCATGGTCTGGATAACCCCAATGTTTCCGTTAAGAAGGCCGCCAACTGCTCTTCCGAGAACGGCAATCCATATGTTTTGGGCAAACCCTACGACCAGGAGGCTAATTGTCGTGCCCAAGCAGCCAATAATGAGAACAGGCTTGCGGCCGATTGTATCAGACAGAGATCCCCAGTACATTCCCATGCAAGCTTCGGCAACGGAGAAGGCAGATATCAAGAGGCCGGAATAGAACGAGGCATTTTCCTTGCTGCCGACGTGCAGATATTGGATGAGAGACCATGCATACGGAAAGATGGAAGTCAGTGCTATCGGCTCGGCGAGACGTACGATAGCGAGGAGAAACATTTGCATGAAGGGGAATTTCTGGCTGGGGCATGGAGCGGCTGTCACTCGCGAGCAAGACCGGGAGTCAAAGCTCGGGTCAGAGCTGGTCCCGGCGGGATAGCCAGAGCTCGAGCCAGGAGGCGTTGCTTCTACAGTGTCTTCTGTGAGCATTGGCGAAGCGGGTCGGACAGCCATGGAGACAATCACAGGTAAAACGGAAAAAGAATGTTGGATGCAAGTATGGAGAACAAGACGATGAAGTTGAGGAAAGGAGAGGAGAAGGAGAGCTACTGGGGGATATATATAGGAGGAGACAGGCTAAGTCGAAACATGGCACAAGGCATGGTCTTGGCCAAGCCCTAAACGATTTTGTGCAGGCAGCATACCATGGTTCTTTAGCACAGATGAGCAGATTAGTGTTTTAATGAGGAGGAGCAAGATAACGGGTATCAAACTGGGAAGAAAGACGTGAGAAAACCGCCGAAGGAAAAGGCTTTTCTGGGTGTGTGCAGTGCAGTACGTTCATGCATGTGCATACATATACATGTGTACACATACACACTAGTAAGGATGGGCGCGCATGGAACGGAACGGATTGGATTTGTCTTCCCTTCGTCTATCAGCAGTGGATTGTTTACCATGATCCCTGCGCACCAAGATCTACCAATGTGACGACGGATGAGCATGTAGACAAAAATTCGCAAAAAGAAGAAGAAAAGCAGAGGAAGGGCGACCGTGCGCTGTTAAGATGGCTGGCGAAGTTATGCAGAAGCACTTTGGGACTTTTCGCGGTCTTTGTTGAGGTGGAAATTCAGCCAAGAAAAGAATGCACAGGGGCAGATAACCAGCGAGGCAAAAGAGACGAAAGAGATAACAAAGGAATATGAATATAAAACAGGGCCAGGAACACAGATATCAGCTTCAGCGAGGAGAGGGCTAGAGCAGACGTTTTTTTCGACAGCACTACAAGTGTATTACATAAGAAAGTCCTTCTGCAACTATGCTCTGCCCTCACCGCCAGTAAGACGCCTATGGCGGCTAGAGATAAAGCACCAGGAGAGAACGAAAGATCACATGGGGACGAATGAACCAAAGCGTAAAGATCACTTGTGCATTGGCAGATCAGATCTCCTTTCCATTTGCTAGATAGAAAAAGATGGACGATGAAAGAAGCGAGGCAAAGCTGGCGCCTGCTAGAGACAGAAGTAAAAGGCCTTCATCGCCCCATGCCAGCCATCAAGTTATATCCCCATCCAGACTTCTAGCAGCAAACAATCACCGTCTGAGGTTCTCCCTTGCTGTCTGTCTTGCCCTCTCTGCAACTCCTGTCCAAGATTCTCGGTTAAATGCTTAAAGTTGGAGATAGAGCATGTGCAGGATAGCTCACGAACCCCAGCCAAGGAGAGAAGAGTCTTGATGTAACTCTGATGATTCTGCTACATCCACTGTCTTTAGCCAAGACTCTTCTCTATTTCAACCAGCCGAGCACATGTTTAAATGGCTTCACAGCCTATTCAATGCTTGATACAGAGGCTGGCTCTTACATACACCCAAGCCAGAGGGGTCGTCGGTGCTACATTCTAATTCTAGCTACCGGCAGCAAGGTCAGCCCATGATCAAGACTCGGTAAAGTCTACTACCTAGGCAGGCCCTCTATCCGGCCGAAGCGCGCATCCATTACTCAGAATGGCTATTTCTCGTCTTCTCCCTTTTCCACTCCAAAAGCGGCTTTTCACGGCATGCAGAAGAGTGGGAGAGCACAGCTAACTGCCTGCTTCCTCTTCATAGTGGCCGCATAATCCTCTCTTGGCAACTGCCACACACACAGATCCTCGGATCATAAGTCACGCACGGTTTGCCTCAGTCGCAATGGAGCCGTTACTTCTAGCCAAGGCCCAGCCCAGCCCAACCAACTCATCTCCTACACATCATCTTAGGTCGGTGCCCATCTCAGGCTCGCCTTACTTTCAAGGCTCAGTTGATCAAATTTTTTTTCTTCCAGTATCACCTGAGTATGGCCAATCATAGGCTGTCATGGCATATTTTTGTCGTTGGCTTCGGCTCTGGCGTCTCCCTCCAGTCCAGATGATGCTTGGTTTTTTTTTTCTTTTTTTTTCTTTTTTTTTCTTTTTTTTTCTTTTTTTTTTCTTTTTTTTTTCTCCTACGTCAAGTACACCTTGATCGTAACTGTCGCCTCAGGTGAAAAACTCTGCTGCATATTCATCACTTTGCGGTGTGACAGTGCATAGAGTATTCTATGCAAACGGACATACGTGCACCCCCCTCCCCCTCCCCCTCCCTCCCCCTATCATCGCCTCTGCACCCTATCTTCTAGCCCTTTTTAGCTCCCCCTTCTAAAAGCCGCCATCAGAAATCTAGGCTCTCTCCGAAACCGCTAAACCTAGTTCCCCTCCATTTCCGTATTGGGCTACGTGCATACATACCCGACGATAGGGCAAGCTACTAGCAGCAACTACATACTTAGCACACACACCACACCACCGTCATGATTCAGAAGTTTCGGTGGCATATCTTAGCGTTACTCAATATAGTGGGACAATAGCTTGAATATAGTTACACAATCCAGCATATTCACCCATACTACCGTGGGTCTTAGTCTCTATCCACTACTGCACTGCTTGAGTCCCCATAGCAAGAACAATCTGTCAGTCATAGAAATCCTGCTATTTGCTGATCTTCCGGCGAATACCGTTGACCACCTCCTCCTGGTTCCACGTGTAAGAGATGCTTTCATGGCTAGCAGTGGTACTGGCCCATTTGTAAAATACAGGTGCCTTTTGCTGCAGCAAGCTTCGCCAGTTGACTGGGAACCTGAACTCTGGGGTGGTAAGGTTGAGAATGGTCGAAAGGAAGGGTCCAATCAGAGCCTACTAACATGTTAGCAACTGTTTTTCGAGGAGTCGGCGGTGACAAAGCTTGGCTGGGCTGCCAACGAACCTCGACGAGTGTCAGCTTTTCCGACCCCCCAAAGAAGGGCTTAGCAGAGCTCAGCTGGGGCTCTAGGGTAGTCGCAATATCGCCAAATATCTTTTCGGCTTTCTCTTCCGTCATTTCAGAGCCGGTGAAAATTGTAGACATCACCGGCATCTGGACGAGATTCGCAAACTGGCCAACAAAGGCGAGGTATGCCTCACGTTGGGCTTTTCCTCCCTCCTCACTTGCGAGCTTGGCTAGGTGAGAGGGCTGGCGGTCGACTAGATACTGTGCAATTGTGTCACTTTCCGTGATAATCTTGCCGTCGCGGACAAGTGTAGGAACCTCGCCCTTGGGGTTGATTTCGAGATACCAGTCGGGTCTGGGCGTGCTAAGGTCGATAGTCACCTCCTCTACTTCGGTACCCAGCTCACGTAGCACAGCGTGCACGCGGCGGCACCTACCCCCGAATACGATGTTAGTCCTAGCCAACCACCCCTTAGTCGATAAAGAGGCCCGTCACGAAGCGGGAGGCGTGACGTAGGTGGCCTGTGGAGTGCAATGATATACTAACCAAGGGCAATTGCGGTTTGTGTAAAGAGTGAGCTTAGTGGTAGACGCCATATTGGGTGTTGCTGTGTAGTAGTATAATGAAGGATGAGACTTGGTTAGGATTGAGGCTAGAAAGTTAAGGTTGATATGTTTTGCTCCGGACAGTCCAGCACGGTGTTGAAGGTAGGCTTGCAAGCTTATTTATAAGTTGCGAAGCTGCATATCGCCAGGCCGAACCATTTGCGTGTCTTGCTGTCATCAAGTCACCAAGTCACTAAGCACCAGCCCCGCTACGCTACGCTCTCTCACTTCATACTTGCTCATTTCAACAAAAAAAGGCCCGGGCGCAATTTAGACATGTGGTTGGTAATCAAAGACTGAATTAAGCCTAGTAACTGTTAATCAAAATCCGAGCTACGAATACAAGTCAGCCGCGGATCTGGTGGAATTCCAAGTTTATCGGTGATTCAATATCCGATTACCCGCCGCCGGCAAAGGACGAAGCGGCAGGAAAAAAAAACAACGCTCAAGTGGCAAAAGATTACGAACGGGGCCATTCGGGGATCGAA
>MKGM01000317.1:0-27448 GCA_002018265.1 Ceratocystis harringtonii | reverse complement strand
GTATTACTGCGAAATAACAGTAGGTAGACGTTGATAAATACAATAACAATAACAATAACTTCAAAAAAAAAAAAAGAAAGAAAAGCGTTGTTTGATTTTAGTGATTCCAGTAGACGTAAAATATATTCAAATCAACCCAAATCAAATCAAGAAAGAAAAAGAAAGAAAAAGAAAAAAGAAAAAAGCCACCGTCTTGTTGCTACGAAATAACAGTAGATAGACGTCAACTAATACAATACAACACAGTACCTGCAAAAATAATTGCTCCGTAGTCTAGAAATCGTTGACGGAAAACTTCGTCACCAAGCCATCTACTGAGGACGACAAAGGGCAGAACTACACTTAGTAAAAAGCTCATGACAAACTCGCGGCCTCAAGGGCAAGCAAAGCGTCGGTTGATCTTAGTGATTCCAGTAGGGTAGACGTTAATTATATTCAAATCAAAATCAAGGGCAAGCAAGCTGGGTCGAACTCGCATTAGTGATACTGGCTCAATTTTGCATTTTCCTATTTCCTCTTAGGTTTTCACTGTTTATTTCTTCGTTTCGGAGCTGAGCAGACATACCCAGCAGCAAGGCAGTGTCTCAAGTAGGTCCCTATGAGTGCAGCACCGTCGCTACCCGGGGCTGCAAGGACGCGGGCGGCAGGGGTTACAGAAAACAGGTGCTAGAAAGCCCGGACCTCTCCGGAGCTCCGGACTCTAAACGCAGGACCCAGATAGCCTCAAGAGTATAAATAGAATTTCATCATCATCTGTAGTCAGCCTGGCAGAAGGTCAATTCTGACCGGTCACCAATGCGGCATCGTTTGATCTTGGCGATTCCAGTAGACGATAAATACATTCAAATTAAATCAAACAAGAACTGCTTCAATAACGCAGTGGTATCATAATCATGAGGAGCTTGATTTCCAATATAAAGCCTGCAAAAGAAATCCGACGTTTTGGTGTGGGAAACCAGTAGGTAGAAGTCAAATAAGGCAACAACAATAACAATCTGCATCTTTTGATCTCTGTGATTCCCGTAGACGTTGAATGAATTCAGGTTCAAGTTCAACAATTCATGGTGTATTTGGCGGACAGAAGGGTGTGAATGGAAGCCTTGGCTCAAAGTGGGTGATCATTGAACATAGAGCTACTCTGGAGCTCTGGAAGATGGATTTGAGGGTAGCTAGTAATCTTGAGGGAGAAAACCGACCCACGCATGGTGATGACGCCGGAGAGATCTAACCGTGTCTAGACAGCTGAGGAATAGTATATTGACTCTATAGCCCACATAACAGAAATAGAGCATTGCAGGACTTAGTGGACGAAACAAAGCCTAAAAGGCCTCGGCAGATGAGGCATCTGGAATATAACTGCCTATTTGAGTGCAAGGCTCTGTCGAGACTGTATGGCCAAAGGTTTGCGGACAGGCTTTTGAAACACGTAAAACCAACCTGATATGTCTTCAGCGTGCTAGATGGTAGCATCAGGTTGATCCAAGATAAAAACAGCCGAAGCTAGTGCTGAGTTGTCCAAGCCCCACACCGAGAGATTCTTCCCGTGTGTCGAAAGCCAGCAGCCTGTAGAATGGCGTTCACGCGGCCGTCACATAGGATTGATAAACACGGGTGATAGCATGGAAGCTATGAATGAGGACGCAGTGACTACACAGTTCGAAAGTCTACAGAGTTTACTCAGAAAGACACAGCGCCACAGAACTCCTGCAATGAAGATATGAAGGGATGCGATGGATTGATCACGGAGAGACCGCAATCTTGTCATGGCTCGCAAATACATCGCCATCGAGAGTGGGGGGAGGTATGTAATGTATGTCTTGCGGGGGAAATATCATAAATATGCAACCATACCAGGTCAAAGGTGACACGGGCGTTAAAAGGCTAGCAGGCCACGTCTCCTTGGACTTAAGTGCGCTGCTCTTGAAGTGCCAGTAAGGAGGTAGTGCCCTAGGTAGCTCGGAAGGCAATGACAGAGCCCTGAGCCAGCCACGGGGGATGTAGACCTTATAGGAACCCGGATCACAGAAAACGAGCACTGTAGAGCACCTTTACCATGGATTTTATGCAAAATCGCGGGGCACTCGCCAGAAATACCTGCATTCAAGAGGGGAACTATAAAGCCAGCAGACAGGATGCTTGCTAGCCAGCAACAAAGATGATAGCTAGGGTAACAAGTAGAGGAAAGGCATATCCCCAGATAAATCTAGGCCTGAACAGACGGAGAAAAAAAGAACCAACCTTGAACGAGTCAAATTTTGGGCGACCTAATAAGATAGAGAGTCAACATAAGAAAAAGAAGGGGAGCCACAGCCAAAATCTGCCATGTCTTGTTGGCACAAGCGCTCTGGATTGGATCACAGAAGGATAGAACAAACGAACACCCGGAATACACTCGGCATGGCTCAAAGGAAGGGCGGGATAAGGACCGTCCTTGGAGAATAGGCTACGCGGCAAAAAGAACATAAGGACGATGGAGACCCATCAGGCTCACCTAGACCTGTGCCCTATCTGCGTAGAGGCGACGAAAAAGAGGCGTCAAATGAAAGGGACATAAGGCATGGTGAAGGCTTACAAGAGCCGATGCAAGCTGAGAAAGACAACAAACGCATGGATTACATTAGGTAGCCCCAACGCTCGCCACGGGACATGGGACAGTGATGGTGAGGCCACGCAAAGTGGTTTCGGCTCGAATAGAAAGGCGCACAGAACTGAGGCCAAAAGCAAGTGGACCCAACAAAGAAGAGGCAGAGAGGCGGATGGATGTGACCACTTCAGAAGTGTAGGGACTCTAGAGTCTACGAAGCAGGGAGCAAGTCTCCAGGTAGGCTAAAAGATAGCGGATTCGGGAAGTGTCGAGAGGAGCTTCAAGATAGGGTTTCCTGAACGGTGGGTATCGAAATAAAGCCGGACCGCGCCAACGTACTCCTTTCCGCTAGGGCAAACACTGGATGCCAACAGCCGCCGGCCTCTTGGATATACTTGGCCAGTCCATAAGCAGGGCGGCGCCATGAGCAGAGAAAATACCAGGCAACGAATCCCAGAATCGCATGGCGCAGGGAAGCCTTCGGGCTGCAGAGCCGGTTCCTCAAAAGCCACAGGAGACCCCTGAAACCAACGCACAACAGCAACTGCTGACTTTCTGGAAAGAGTGCCGGCAGGCGACACCGTCCAAACTACTGCTCCCGTCCAGAGCAGACGGGCTGTATTGATGCAGATAATCAGCAGATAGATGCTAAATAGAACCAACAAATAAATCTGCGAAAGGATCACAAGCCCTGGCTACGTCAGCCTGTAATTGTACAACCGCTTGTTTAACCTGGGATCCATAAAATCCCAGCCTCATGATTTACACATGCATAAGACGTGCACAGAGAGCAAACAAAGGCAAGCCAAGGCAAGCCAAGGCACGGCACAGGTAGACTCTGCATCGCTGCAAAGGTGCTACATTGAGCACAGCAAACAACGACGCAGGGAGACAGACACCTTTAGGCTCACTAGAAGCGCGGCTTTTTACTCTGGGCGTCTATTCTGGCTTGTTGCTTGTTTTGTCTTTTATTTGGGTGTTTTATGCTGGCTGGCTGGGCTTCACGTGTTTTTTTTGTGTTGGGCTTGTTTAATTGTGCACCGCTAGACTGGTGAACTAGCAGCATGCACAAACTTGGTACACACACAGACCAACCCGCTCTCTGAATCTTCTATTTTTTTTCTTTTTTTCCTTCTTCCCCTTCTATTCGTATTTGCATTTCTTATATCGAAAACCAGCTAGCTACCTTTCCCCTCTCTTGCTGAGTCTCCCACCAAATAACGGCTGCAAAGCCTGGCATCCGATCCTACTAAGACGCTGCTGCACTGCACTGCACTGCACTGCGCTGCACCACTTTGCATTGCATTGCCCTGCACTGTTGTTACTCTGCACCAGAGGCTGTTGGGCGCGTCATCGAGGTTAGCTGTCGCAAGTCTTTTAGCCAGGAAGAATCTAAGCCTGGCTCACTGCTGGGGAGAGGCGCAAGCAGGTTTGCTTCTAATTCGTCCATCTTTCTGGGCCTCCATTTGCCCCTTTGCCTGGCTAGCCCAGCTCATTTCAAGCTCTCTCCTTGCTAGCAAGCTAGCTTCTCAGGCGCATCTCTCCGTGTGGAATTCAAACTTGGTCGATATAATTAACCAGTAGTGACGACAAAGCTGCCTCTCCTTCTCCTTCTCCTCCCTCTGCGGCCCATCCCACGTTACTACGCCGTCCTGTTCCTTTATATGCTCCTACCTGGCTCTTAGTGGCATCATGGCCCCGCGTAGCATCTCTCCTGCTTCTACACTATCTCGCTCATCGTTGTCTCCTCTTCCAGAAGCCCCCCCTTCTAACATCCCGGGAAAAGTCACCGAGCCCGACATTTCTGACGAGTCAGAGTCAGACACCCGATCTCAGATTCGTCGCTCCGACCATCCCCCGCCACCTCCGGCCCAGCCTCCACTGCATCTCTCCGACTCGGACGTTGAAGACGCCCGATCAGCCGTCCGAGTATCTCAGAAGCCCTCATCACGTCGGCCCAGCGGCCAAGGAAGTGTGCACACAGTAAACCACGACAGCCGGAGAACCCCTTCTGTTGCCCTATCAGCCACTGCTTCTGCTTCACCGCCTTCTCCTTCGCCTTCCCCCCCGCCACCGGCCGACGCCACTGCTTCTCAAGCAGCGCAAAGCATGCATAGCGACCCGTCTTTAGGTGAACCGAATCCTCCTGATACTGAGCCTCATGATGAAGCTCAGCCCGGTCCGCCCCCACCTCCATCCCCGCCATCCCCCTCTGCCTCGATTATCAAACCGCCACAGCAACCCCCTGCGGCACCGAAGAGCGATGTCGACGCATCAGAGGCTGAAATCCGTGCTGCCAAACAAAGACGTGCTCGCAAAGCTAGAGCTCGCAGTCAAACCCAGAGTCATCGCCCTCCATCACCCCCTCCAGAGCCTCTTGATGGCGGCGATTATGGAGGCCACAGATCTGACCGAGATGAAAAGAGGCGATTGGAGAAACAGAGAGACAAAGAGCGGGAGAGAGAGCGAGAAAGAGAAATCGAGCTTCTAAGAGAAGCCCGCGATAAACCACGGCGAGAACGACGTGGTAGTGTCCGAGAAAGAGGCGATCGAGAACGGGATAAGGAACGGGACCGTGCTGATCGCGAAAAAGAACGACACAGAGGAGAAATCCTTGAAGATAGGGATAGGGTAGTGGAAGAAGATCGGACTAAAGACCGCCAGCATCGACGAGAGCGGCGAAATAGCATCCGCACACGAGATAAAGATAGGGAAAAAGAAAGGACTCGTGATTACCGAGATCTCGAGCGAGAAGAAGACGAGGAACGCTCAAAGGAGCGCCATCGAAGGGAACGCCGTGGCAGCATGCGTGCCCGCGACAAAGACCGTGAGGCTGTTCGCGCTATGAACCGTGAGAGGGAACGGGATAGGGAGCGCGAGCGCGAGCGGGAGCGGGAGCGGGACAGGGATAGGGATCGGGAAGTGCATGGCCATCGCCGCCATCGTACTGGCACCCGGTATCATGATGTCTCTGATCGTGATGAAATCCCCGTGGACCACCGTCGCTACCCAGCCCGCGACAAGGATCGTGATCGGGAGCCTGATGTGCGTTTTGTTGGCGCTGGTGCTGTAGGGCTAGCCCATCGCGAAAAAGACCGAGACCCAGATCGGCGCATGTCTTATCGCGACCGCGAGAAGCAGCGCGAAAAGTCTGACGAGTCGGATTACGACAGAGATAGAGAACGGGCTATCCCCCCACAAATCCACGCTGTTCAGCCACCACGAACATCGGCAACGCGGCCTCGAAGGAACTCGCAAACATACCCTGGCGCTAGTCCTCAGCGAAGACAAAGCCTCACCGAAAGAATCAGGAACCAGTGGCACGGCCTTCGTCGAGACTCTAGCATGCGTAAGTCTAACCGAAACAAGTCCCCGCCTATGGCTTCGGGCGGCAACACTGCTGCCGCCGCCGCTGCCGCCGTGGCTGTTGGGGCCGCCGCGACAGCTGCTGTCGCTGCCTCGAGACCGGAATCTCCTGCTCGTGCCATGTCCCGGCCCGTGTCTAGCAGCGGACTAGCTACTGCGTTCCCCACAATGGCACCAGCACCGTCGCAAATGGGTGCACCTTCGGTTAGTGCTGCGGAGTTTGGGCCTGGAGTCATAGGCGCTGGCGCGGCAGCGGCAGCGGCAGCTGCAATAGCAAACAACCCACGTACTGATCCTGTGGACCGGCTAAGAGCATGGCTTGAACAGTGTGATATCAAGCATGGCGTGCACTGTAGTGGCACTCCGCCCGGCATGGCTCCGGCACCATGGAGACCCGAATACGTTATTGACTGCGTTGAGTTCCGGCTGGTAAACCCTCTGGCTGACGACAAGTACGTTGCTCTAAGCTACGTTTGGGGCGAGGAGGAGGAGCACTCTATTCTGGAGGCCAATAAGTTTATGACGTTGAGCTCCAACTTGGACGAATTCTGTGAATCTCTGGGATCTGCAGACATGTCACCCGCCTTCTTAGACGCGATATGGCTGGTGCAAAAGATGGACGTGCGATATCTCTGGATCGACAAGTTTTGTATTGTACAAGACGACGAAGCCATGAAAGATGAGCACGTTCGTAATATGCCATTTCTCTACGCAAATGCTAGCTTCGCTATTGTTGTGGCCCTGGATGATGTGGCACAGGGCCTAGTTCCTCTTGATCGCAAGCGCGTTGCGCAAGACTCCAAGGCTCTGCATATGGATCTCGTGCTTGACAGCACTTGGAGCATCCGAGCTTGGACTTTGCAAGAGGCGCTGTATTCCCGTCGCCGAGTCTATATTTTCCCGGATGTTTACAGCTGGGAATGCCACTGCGATACTTGGCAGTCTAACATCTTGGTCCCTGTGACTTCAGGCGCTACTGCTACTGCATCTACTAAACACAAGATTCTCGGGGGTAGTGGTATCACGACACGTGCTAAGGCGGCCGCAGCATCAGCTCTGAAATGCACAGCCCGTGTTGCTCCGGCTGCTCTCTGCTTTCGCCACACCCAATGGCCGGACATGGATGAGTTTGCCTGTATTGTCATGGACTATAGTACACGCCGCCTAACCTACGTGCAGGACACGCAACGTGCCTTTAGTGGAATCACTAACCTGCTCTCGCGCACTTTTGCAGGCGGCTTTGTTTTCGGCATGCCGGTCATGTTCCTAGATGCTGCTATGCTCTGGAAGCCCCAGGCATCTATCCGTCGCCGCGTACTGCCACCAGCCTCTGTTGGCCCTACTACTAGTGGGGCACCGTCGTCTACGGGCCCCATCCCGTCGTGGTCTTGGATGGGCTGGTTCTTTGATGATGTGCCGATTGACACGACCATTTGGCGCGCTGCTGCGGACTATGTAGAGAGCACTCCTCTGCCCAAGAATCGCCACCCGGGCCGGCGCTATGTCTCGCAATTTCACTTTCGCCTGCGCAGTCTTGTGAGCTACACGCTGACAGACACGGTAGCTGCTGGCGGCCAGACTGCCACGCCGCTGCTCTCTACCGGCCTGGATCGCCGTGGCCAGCGACTCCGTAAGGACACAGACCTACCTGTAGGCTGGTCCTTCACCCGCGACAACTATCTGCGCCATGAAAGCGACCCTGCCACGCGTTTCCGCTATCCCATTCCCGTGGCCCCTGCGGTTGGTGGCCTTGATTCGCTGGCTGGGGCTGCAGTGCAGCCACCCGGCTCTCTACTGTCATTCCGGGCTGAACGTGCGTTTTTGCATGTGCAGCTGGGGTCTATACAGCCCATGAGCCGCAACGGCGTTGGTGTGTTTGGGGCGGGTGCTACGGCAAACAAACTGCTTTCTAATCCGCCCGTAGCTATTGGACAGCTCGTCCTGCGCAACAAACGGTATGCAGGCATAGTGACGGCGCATGACGCGTGGCTGGGAATCCAGAGCTCCAACTATGATCTGGACGTGATTAGCGGCGAGAAACTCGAGCTGGTGGCGGTCAGTGTTAGCTCGGAGCGGGGCGGGTCGGCCATTTTCCCGCCTGATGTGTTTAGAGAGTTTGCACGCAGTGATACTCTGACACTTGAGTTTGTCAATGTCTTGTGGATTGAGTGGGTTGGTGGTATTGCATATCGACGCGGCTTGGGACATGTGTTGTTGGCGGTGTGGGATGAACTTGAGCGAAAGGACGAGATTGATGTGTTGCTGGGCTAAGGGGAATGAGAGGAGTGATATAAACATACATATATGCATACACACGTGGGAGATGTATCTACGGGATCATTTTGGCTAAGATACAGACATTTACTTGTTGATAGCGTTTGTTTTTCAAGTTGAAGCTTTTTCTTTTTCTTTTCTTTTTTTTCTGTTTTTTTTCTTCTTTAAACAATCTTTTCAAGTTATCCTTAGCTCCCGCCCTGGCTGCCCTGGAATTTGCCCATGTCTGTGTCCATAAATCTACACATCGTAGGCTGCAACCGGTCGCTCAGTCTTGCGTCTAGTTGCTTCCAAGCGCTTGAGGCCTTCACGATAGCACTTGAGGCCTAGAGGAAGGCGGTGAAGCTAGTTGGCGAAAGTACTGCCGCCTCACCCCGCCTTTTAGCTGCCGGCCCCGCAATCTGCGTTTTATCTCTGGCCCCAGTTTATCGTTTGTTTTATCATCTTTTTTATCATTCTTTTCTCCTCTCCTCCTCTCTCTTCTCCGTTCTTTTTACAAGGCTTTCTAGGTTGCTGAGCCTTTGCATTGGGAAAATCCACATTCCCATGCATTCATGATGTGGTCGAATTCTATTGGACCAAAGCAAATTGTGACCAAGTAGCTGGTGATGTTTGTCCGTGTTAGATTTGGGTTACTATAGTTGGGCGGGAAGAAGCCCAAGCCAGCCAGCCAGCCAGCCACCCTGTTGCAACGACTCTAGGGTTGGTCATTGCAGAGTAAAAAGCCCAAAAAGAGTTAAAGCGTAAGCTAGGCCTTCGCGTGGCCTAACTAACTTGAGCTGGACTTCTAAGGAGAGCCTCAAGGCCTTAAGTTCGTGATAGTCGTGAGAAGACTGACGGTAGTGCACGGTATAGCGGGCGCTTTATTTTTCGGTGGCAAAACGCCCGTAGACCGCCCTGCCCCTCCATTGACAAGTACTGCAGTTGCAGTGCCTTTGTGACCTAAACCACATCATTATGTAGCCGGCCAGAAAACGAAGGAGCAAACGAGTAAATGAAGCAAGAAGTGAAAATTCTTCAACGGCCTCTAGTAATTCACGATGGCGGGGTTTTCTTTTCTTGCCCTGAGTCGCTTTTCTGTTCACCCTTTTCCTTCAACCTCTCTCTGCTTCTTTTTTTTTTTCTTTCTTCCCAGTCCTTTGTTATCAATCTTCACGACGTCATTCCTCTCTACTCTCCTAACCCGCCATCGCTTTCTTTAGTAGCGCAGCCTCAAAGTCGAAGGAAGAAAATATTTTTTTTTTCAGGGGATCGAGTAGAAAAAAAAAAAAGACGAACCAAGTGACAAGGGGGAAGATTCAATACCAAAACCAGCCAATCATACATCATCGCCTTGTCTCTAAAGAGCTTTAGAAGCTTTCGGCACCAGCTACGCCTAGCTGTAGGTAGGTAGGTCTTTGCTCTAGTGCCCCGTGCTTACATCTGGCTAGTCCCTTTATCTTCGTCCTATTATCTGTGTCGCCTAGCTCTTCTTGTCTCTTAGCCACTGTTTTGCCCTGTTGGCTTATGCTGTGTTCTGTCCATATCACAACGTCATAACAAGCCCCTCATAAAGCAGCAAAAAGGGTCCAGTTCAATCGACCGTATTTACCAAAACTGTGAGTGTGCGGATTTTGCGCATCTTACAGGGCCAGTAGAATGAAGTCTGCAGGCTCTATAGATGCCATCCGCCTGCTTGCCTAGCTGTCTATTTCCTTGCCATTTATCCTCATTTCTTTCGTGCTGGTACATATCCGTTGTCTAACAGCCCTCTTTTCTTGCTTGCTCTCTCATTTAGGTTTCCTGTCTCCTGTCCGCATTCCCCCTCTCTATAGGCTTTCCTTCTTCCCCCATATCAATCCTTTTGTCCTCCTCATGGAACCCCAGAGATACACAAGCACAGACAATCAGACACAAGGACAACTAGGCACGCCAGAAGATTGTACTTTCTTTCTCCCCGCTTAGCTCAATTCCTTCATTGTTCTTTCTTTCACTTTTCCCTCTGCCCACCAACACTGGAACACCCTTTTTGCCTGACTGCCACCGTTCGTCTTGTCTGTGCAGCTTGACAGGCGACTATCAAACAGCACCAAAGCACGCTACCACTCTCTCTTGCTACACAGACACATACACAGACCGGCAGGGCAAGCAAACAGGCAAACCAAGAAATAAATAAAAACAGGATAAGCCTGAACATCCATAACAAGCGCCATATACACAACACAACACACGGCACACGGTACACGGCACATACATAGAACAGCACATACACACAGAAAGCACGTCACGCCAGAGGAGTCAGGCTCATCCATCTTCTACTTGTTTTCTTGTTGGTTGCACATCTGTCTTGTCAGCCAAACCCCATCGACGCATCGAATAGGACCCTGTTATGAATCTCTACCTGTCCTTTATTTAACTTAACCGCTTCGAACTCACAGAACGGTTCTTGTCTTGAATCCCGTCCTTAGTCCCTTGACTGTCTCTACTTGTTGGTCTTTTTTGCTTTCTTTTTTTCCACCCTAAGCCCCGTTTTCTCTGAAAGTTGAAGTGGCTGCATCGGCCCAATTACCAAACGACAGGGCGACCAGCCCAACAGCCAAAGCCAACTTACACTAACCTTTTGCAAGCCACAAGCAATTGGAAGAGGGAAGGGAACAGGCAAACAAGGGCTCAAGAAAACGAGCACAAGAGCCCAAAAAAAAACCCTGGGATCTTCGAATCCTCATCTGACTGCTTCGTTCCCGGCTACGGCCTCCACTTCCACCAGTCAACTCGACTTCTTTCCTCAGCACTATTCTCATGATTTCTGCCTTTTTCGCATGCAAACAACAAGCTCTTGCTACCAGCTTCGCCTTCAACTTGATTTGACACCATAACATTCGCCACTTTTATCTTGACACCCTTTTCCACATCCCTACATGACTATCGGTCCTCACATAATCTTTACCACCATATCCTAATCACCTATCCGCTCAAAGCATCCTCAACAACAACATTCTCACCTTTCTTGCTCTTCATCCCTATCTATCGCCTTCAGTATGCGGCTGTTAAATACGGAAACCCTACTTCTCCGCGACTTCAAGACGTCAAACTTGCCACCCTACGCCGTCTTGTCACATATATGGACCAAGTCAGAAATTACATATAATGACATGAAATCAAGTCGCAAGGATGATGACATCACCATACCAGACGACACCGACTACAGTGAGTCGGATGCTGACTCCGACGCTGGTGGCGCCCCTTCAGCGGCCCCCTCATCTCACCCTTCCTTCGGCCGGCGCATGTCACGCCAGAGTACTAGCCGACGGCGTTCCGCATCCAGAGCCCGGTCGTTGCACCAGAGTGGAGCGTATAGTGATTCTGAACCCGATTCTGAACAGGAAGCCCCTGGTATATCAACACCACACACGGGCGCTTCATCAGAATCTCGCTCTGAGTTCTCGGGTACCGATAGCTCGCCATCACCAGAGCTGTACAAGATTCGCAGAGCATTACAAGCAGCTGCCCGAGAAAAGATCAAGTGGCTGTGGGTTGACTCGTGTTGTGTAAACGAAAAAAGCCAAAGTGACAAGTACGAAGCCGTTACCAACGCCTGGAATCTGTTTGCAAATTCTGCAGTTTGCTTCGTTTATCTCATGGACTTTACGATGCCTGATGACTTGGATGACATGGACCAAGCCATCTCTAGCGATGAAGAAGATGATGATAGTGAGGACGGAGGTGCTGGCCTGAAAAGAGACAGAAGGAGTGTGCCAAGTCCACCAACCAACGTAAGTGACGCGAACTTTTGATTCGTCTTGACAATCCCCCGTGCTTTCAGCATCTTAAACCCGCATATTTGCACATCTGCGCTTAATCAGGAGTAACTAGTAGCTATTGTTTCCTCCACCCTGCTAACCTTGTTCGATAGTGGCGCAAAGCTTTCAGATGCTCTCAGTGGTTCCGACGGGCGTGGACCCTGCCCGAACTTCTCGCTCCCCAGCGAATCATTTTCATGGATCGGAATTGGGACAACATCTCTGCTGCAGTTCCTCAACCCAACGTTCTTAATATGCTGATTTCCCAAGCTACCGGGATTCCTCGGGCTGTCCTCCAACGTCGGGTCAGTCTTGATTCGGTCAATGTGGCCACCAAAATGACGTGGATGGCCAACCGGAGATCAAGTCGTCCTGAAGATGTATCATATGCTCTTGCTGGTCTTTTCAATGTGCATGTTGATGTACGTTACGGCGAAGGAGCAAAACGCGCGTTTCAGCGGCTACAATACGCCATCTTAGAAACCTCTGTAGATGAAAGCATTTTGCTTTGGGACTCGCCGCGCACGTATAAAAACGAACGTACCGGTCTTCTTGCAGACTGTCCGGAGCAGTTCTTGCAAAGCGATGACCTAGCTCCAGCCCCAGCCCCTCTCATGCCTCATAGAGCGACATGGAGCATCACAAATCGTGGGTTGAAAGCCTCCCTTTTTATGACACCACATGCATCGCCTAGCACGGTTGGAAACTTTCGCCGAGTCTGGCTCAACATGTTTCGGCGTGACTCCAAGGAGTTCATGTGCTTTTTCGTCCAACAAGTTGGTGATGCTGACGAGTATGCACGTGTGGGGCCAATTGTGCCCGTGGCAACTAACCTCATGGCTTTTGCTAAGGAACGCGAACAACACACAATAGTTGTTGCTCATACTGTTGATGATGAGGCTGGAAGCGTTGGGTCACCAAGTGCCGGGCTTTCTTTCCGTTCAAATGGCTCTTCTAGCATTGGTGGCGCAGGCGCCCCTATTACCGGAATCAGGCCGCATGTGCGCTTTATGCTTGACTCGGGAGTTCGTAGAGCTGTGCCTCATACCCCACACCACAAACCTAGCTGGGCCGTCAGTACTACTGTTGCAGAGTGCCTTTCGCCCATTCCGCATGAAAATTACCATGTGGCCATTGTGCAGTTTGAACTCAGGACGCCTTCACATGCAGCCAAGGTCGAGGGCAAGTTCCTTGTTGTGGCCTGTCTAAGACTTCTTCCTGAAGTAGGACGTTGGCAGTGTGCTCTACGAATTGACGAGGCTGAAGATTACACCAATGAGATGCCCGGCATGAGGTCAACCCGTGCCTTGCGAGATGCCCCGTCTGCCTCTCCGCGAACCATGGCTCAGTTAGATGTTGGTATCGAGGGTACTCGTGAAATCCGTGCTGAAGTCATTGAGTGGATTGAATGGCATGAAAGTACATTTGAGGTTACCATCACATGCCCTGCGCCATTGCCAACCGCCCATCCCAATGTAGCTGCTGACCGGGATCGCATTTTCCGTGGAACCACTCCTCTAAATCTTAATACCGGTATGGGAATGGGCATCAACAACTCTATTCCTGGAAGTACTCGCTCAAGGCAGCGCTTTGCCGGCCCGCCACCTGTATCGGGATACCCGCCCGTTTCCACAGCCAGCCAGCGCATCCGCATGGGGCGGAGCATGTCTGTAGACCATGGAACAAGTCCGTATATTCCTCCTCCTGGTCCGCCACCCCCGCCTGGCCCCTCTCTGCTAAGAAGAGACCGGGAAATGTCACCGCCGCCAAGCCTTCGTAGTGGAATTGCTGCGCGGAAAAGGGATTCATGGGGTGGCCCTCCAATCGCAGCGCCACCCACTCCATTATCACCACCTCGCTGCCCGACCAGCACCAGACCTAGTATAAGACGCCCTCCTTCACGGTATGGCCATGCGCGGGAAGAATACTCGCCTGAGTATGGGCCAGGGTCAGGCGTAGGTGCAGGCAGCTACGAACAAACACCGCTATTCCCGGGCAGCCGCGGTCGCAGGGACTCCAGCAACTACATCGAGTCGATGCTTGGCAGCGAAGGACCACGCACACGTACTGACCCTGGTCGTCAAAGTTGGACAGACCGTTGCTGGGACCGACCTGTTATTGATGAAAGCATCACTAGTGACGACTATCCAATTGCCCCACCTTCGCGGCGAGGCACATGGACACCTGCACCAGGTCACAGTCACTTTGGCTTTATGCAAAACCACGGTCGCGGCTACAGCCACAGCCACAGCCACAGTCAATCGTTCCAAGGATATTATGATCGGGATCGCGACCTGTCAGTCCGCCATCATGATGCACCACCTGCAGCCCCTATGTTGAGTCCTGGACAAACACCATTAGGCGTAATATCATCTGGCGTACCGTCACTTCCGCCAACACACCCGTCGGCTATGAGTGGGCGCGTTGGACGACTAGGAAGTTTTCAGGAGGGCCCGTGGGGCGAGAGTCTACGTAGCCCAACAATTGCGGAAGGTGCTATGGAGCAGTCATTTAAAAACGATTATCAGTATTACCAACGGTGAGGCGAGGAAGGGATTTATTTGTCTTTTTATTCTATTTTGAAAGATGATGTGATGTTATTTCAATTGCTATGCAGATCTATTTATTCGTTTTATTTTGGAGGACTTTATGAATAACGTCATGTAAGAAAGACATTACGGGACTTGTGAAGATAAGTTAAATAAGAACCAAGTTTTGATAATTCATTTAATTACGAAAAGAAAGAAAAAAAAAGTCAAGCCATGCCACCCCGCAAAAGAAAAGGAAAAAAAAAGAACCAAACAAAAAAAAAAATAGAAAAGAACGAAAGAAAATAGGACATTGAGGATGAGAAATAAGAAAAACAAGGGACTCGTTCAAGGGACGACAGCACAATAAAGGGGGAAATAAAAAAGAAAATAAAAAGACCACACGGTTTCCCTCGCCAACAATGGAAAAGAAAAACGTCAAAACAAAAGGAGGCAAGACAGAGATGGATGTAACAGAAAAAAGCCCTAATAAAAACACAGAAGAAAAATTATCAAGAGAGACATGAACCATTCATTCCCTCTCTCCTTCGTCAACTTCCCCATAGTCTACTTACTCTTCCTGCTCCTGTCCCTCGTTTTCCTTGTCCTCATCTGTCGGAGCAGCAGAAGCAGCCTCCTTCGATCCGGCGTTGGATATTAACTTGATCCGCGGCGGCACGGCAGGAATCGCCGAATCAGTGAAGCCGATGTCGGCAAATGCGCCAGCAGCAGACACATCGGTGGTGGGTGTAGCAGAGGTAGAAGCAGCAGTAGAAGGCGGGGCTGTGCCAGGGGCATCGGCTTGGGAGGGCTTGGGAATTTCCATGGCGCGTAGGTCGACGTGTTCATCCAACAGTTTATTGAGTTGGTCAACAAAGAAATCCTGTGATTATGTTAGCAATGTTAAATAGCAAAACCCAATTTTTACGCTCCGCTTACCTCCATCATGTTGGCATCCTTATACAGCACGCTTCCATCTTCGTTGTACGTTCGACAGTTGTTCAACATCAGCTCAATGTCACTGCGCATGTCGCTTAATTTCTTATACTCTTCCTTTTTGATCTTCTTCTCAATCTGCGACATGCAGATCGGGTTTTGGATGATCATATAGTAGTCAGCGTATTCGCGTTTGGGTGGTAACTTGACGAATGGCCCAATAATCAAGCGTTTGCCAGGATCGCTCTCATCGTCATTTGGCGGTGGTTCCAGCAGGTCGTCAGTCTCTAGGTTCATCAGACCATCAAACAATTTCCGGAGACTAGTCTGAAGAAGAGCCCGTTGTGCCGGCGGCAGCCTGTTAGGGTCGCGGGGCACATTGGTGCTGCCCTTAGGCCTGCCAATAGGACCGCGTCGCTTCTTGGCTGGCGGCTCATCGCCATCATCGGCCTTGCGCTTTTCAGCATTTTTGCTTCCCGGCTTACGTCCACGCTTTTTGGGTGTCTCGATTTCCTCGGTACTAGCTCGACTTTGACTTGGTGACGGAGGAACAGCGCTACTCTCAGTCAGTGAGTTGATCAGAGCAGCCTTGCGCAGTCTGTTGGCTTCGCGCCTGTCCTTTCTCGCTTCTTTACGGGCGGCAGCCTCTTCAGGAGTGTCTTCATCATCATCAACAGCCATGAGCCATTGCTCCTCTGTGAGACCATCGTCATACTTGATTCTAGTGCGCTCTCTGGCACCACGACCCAAAACGACCTCTTCTTCCTCTTGAGCATCAGGGTTGCCCTCGTTGAGATAAATATCAGGAAGCTCGTTCTCAGCCATAAGACGCGGTTTCCCCTGACATCCAGGTTTGGTTCCGTATATAGGATCCATCATGCGCTTTGCGTCAAGTTCATGGAACAGCTTGAGCTCATTATCATTGCGGGCAATGATCTCATTCAGTTCTTCATCGTCCATGTCATCCGGGTCGCCCTGCTCAGCCATGTCAGCAGACTCCAATAGGGTCCGAAGCATAGCGTCACGATCAGTCTCAGAAGACTTGTTGTCAAAACGACCGGCTTGAATGACCTTGCCGTCCATGTCGAGTTTGAAACGCGCACGCTCTAGAATCTTTTCTTCAACCGAGTTTGAAGAGATCAGACGCAGAATGCGCACCTCGTTCTTTTGGCCAATACGATGGGCACGATCCTGGGCTTGTAGATCCTGGTGAGGGTTCCAATCGGAATCGTAGATGATGACAGTGTCAGCAGTCTGCAAATTGAGACCAAGACCACCAGCTCGGGTCGATAGCAAGAACATAAAGTACTTGGAGTCAGGAGCATTGAAGTCTCGTAGAAGATCAGAACGCTCGTCAGACTTGGTAGTACCATCGAGACGCAAGTACTCAAAGTGACGGTATCGAAGATAATCCTCCATGATGTCCATAATGGCAGTCATTTGGAAGAACATGAGCACACGATGGCCAGATGCCTGGTATTTGGGAAGAATACGATCTAGAAGCTCAAACTTTCCAGCAGTACGCCACAGCATATCGTTACTGACATTTAACGGGTTGAGCACGGTCTCAACTTCATCGAACACGAATGGATGGTTACACAGTTTACGCAGCTGCATAATCATGTTGCTAAGACCACGAGCTCCAGTCTTTCCATTCTTACCCTCGCCCACAGCAATCTTGTTGTGGGTTACCATCTGCTTGTAAAGCTTAGACTGTAACGAGGAGAATTTGCACTTGATAACCTTTTCTGTCTTGTCTGGCAAATCCTTTTCGACATCCTTCTTCAGACGACGCAGGAGGAATGGCCTCAGCACCTTGTGCAGACGTCGAATGACCAGAATCTGCTCTTCTTCAGTAAGCTCAATCTTGTCTTGACTGCCTGTATTAGCAAAGGGCGTGTTGAACCATTCGTCGAAAGTTGTTGCAGACTTGAAGATATTGGGAAGGACAAAGTTGAGCATGGCCCACAGTTCACCCAAGTTGTTTTGAAGGGGAGTACCAGTAAGAATCAAACGGAAGCGAGTCTGGTAGTACGTCTGAATGGTGGCACTCAATTTAGACTGCGCATTCTTCATACGATGACCTTCATCAATGATCATATGGAACCACTTAATCTTGCTCAGTAAGGGTCGATCTTTGATGATGTACTCGTATGTAGTCAACAGAACCTGGAAATTTCCTTGGCGGATCCGATCCTGTTGTTGTCTACGGGCATTAGGAGGACCCTTATAGACAATCTTACCAACGGATGGGGCCCATCTATCGAATTCCAGGTTCCAGTTGGTTAAGACACTGAGAGGAACAATAACGAGAAAGGGACCAGGCTGTTGCTTACGCTCAATGAGGTAGGTGATGAGCGAGATGGTCTGAATAGTTTTTCCTAGACCCATTTCGTCGGCCAAAATACCGTTGAGATTGTTGTTGTACAAAGATACCATCCACTGGAGACCCTTGATCTGATACTCCTTGAGCTTACCACCAACCAAGATATTGGCCTGTTCAGTGACTTCCTCCTTGACACGATGCGCAACAGCGTAGTAATCGATCTTGCCAGCAGTTTCTTCATCTTGAGGATCGTCGTCTTCATCGCTCTCTTCAAAGTCACCTCCATTGCCGTAATGCTCAGCAGCACGACGTTGTTGAGCCTTGACAGATGAGGCTAGCTGGTGTAGGAAACCGTCGGTCTGGCGTAGCAGGTGTGTAATACGCGTATCCTTAGCCTGATCCAGCAGTTTGAGATAGGCTTCCTCATCATTAGCCTTCAGAGCTTGTAGACGTTGCTTGGCAGTTCTCTCGATTCGCTTCTGTTCTTCCTTCTCAATGTTAAAGTGTTGGTTGTACATGATTTTGGCAAGGCGATGACCGCGTTGGGCAGCACTAATGCCCAAGTTGTTAATTTCGTTGCGGTTCGAGCTGATTGCACGCAGGAAGTCATCTTGCTTCTTTCTTTCGCGGTTTTCGCGAGCGTCACGTTGTTGTTTTTCTAGTTTCTCGGTGATACGCGCTTCACGCACATTGTGCTTCTTCACACGGCGGTAGCGGCTACGGTTAGTGGTGGTACCGAGGTTTTCGAAGAAGAGCATCTGGCGGGCGACAGACTCGCGCAAAATGCGCTGACGGCCAAACTGCTCAATGGCCTTTTTCTCAACTAGAGCCTTGAGCTTGAGGGTCTCTTCAGGCTGAACCTCGGGATTGGCAACATCCCAATGTGCTAAGTCTGCAGGTAGTTCCTTAAGCTCAGCGTAACGCGACCGCATGCGATTTATGATGGCAGTCTCGCGCTCATATCTAATAGAATCAAGATCAAGACCCAGAGGGAACATCCCAGGTACAAACAGTCGATGAGAGCGTGATGCATGATCATTAAAGCTGATAGCAGCCTTGATAAGACCAGCGGCGAGTGGAGTTTTATGCTTGGTGTACAATGGTCCCTTGGTTACAGCAGGCTGGCCAGACCCGGGCGTAAAGTTGGGGTTAGCAGCCGTTAAGGAAGCGGGGTTTCCATTCGATAAAGGCGCGGTAATGGGGTCGACTGTTGTTTGGTTGGGCGCGGGTGAAGCACCATGGACAGTAGAAGCAGGAGCCAGGGCAGAAAGAGCCTCAACGACTGCCATCTTACGGCGGAGGCGCTGAGCAAACAAAGTTTGTTGGACATTCTGCGGCACACCGGCATTTTTTGATAGCATGCGGAAAGCGCCAATTTGGTTCCGCAGAAGAGCCAATTGTTGGGTTGAGAAGTGGCTAGCAACACTGGGAGCCTGTGAGCCGGAGGTATTAGGAGCAGTAGACGCAGTCGGTGATGAAGCACCATTGGACGGACCAATGGATGCGGTCTGTGATCTATCGGGACCAGGACCAGTGTTGCCATTGGATAGGCCGTTCGGAGAACGGTGATCTTGTATAGGGGACTGCTGCGGTGGTGGTTGCTGCTGTTGTTGGTGTTGCTGGCGACGCATGAACTCTTGTTGCTGCATATTCCGCATATGCAATTGTTGTACTGACTTGATAAAGTTTTGTGTTTTGATGAAGTCTGGGTCGGTTTGAGGAATACCTTGATCCTTCATGTCCTTGAGTTTCTACAAAGGGCTGTTTGTTAGCATTACGAGACAAGAAAGATTAAGACAAAGTTCAGAAAATATTCGATACAATGCGCGCCGCGATAGTGGCAGGCGGGCGCAAACAACGATAGAAATGTTGAGAACAAAAGGGAAAAGTAAAAGAAGAAAACGTACCCTGACAGCAGCCTCGACCTCTTGTTTGTTTATGGACATTGATAGAGGCAGGCCCTGATGTTGAGGCATCATGGGCGACGGCAGGGTGGCCATGGCGGGCATTGACACCAAGCAAAAGAAGCTTGAGCAAAGTTACGAAGAGAACCAAAGAGCGCAACAAAGAAAGCGACAGACCAGATGGAGATGGGACGGGACAAATGAATAGATAGTACGAGTGTCTGGTGAACAAGACGTACGCAAGTCTATACTCCGTGTTTTTGTCGCGTCAAGCCAGATGTCTAGATTCTCCGACCGGCTGACAAACAGACAAAGAGAAAAAAAAGTCTCTTTTTTATCCGAAATGCCTTAAACGGAAGATAGCGCGTCAAAGAAAAAGAAAAAGAAAAAGAATAAAGGCGGGAGAATAAAGATGCGATGATATTGTCGCTAAAAGTAATGCGAATCCGATAGCCTTGGGATTTTTGTCTCTGGTCCTGGGGCTTCTGAGATTTGATTATGTACCGCGTCGCAGAGGCAAGAGAGAAAAAGTGGGAACGCGGCACGTGGAAGAAAAAAGGAAACGAGTGTTGCTTCTAATAGCGAGAGAAAGAGGAAAAAAAAATCAGGTGAGAGTAGACTAAAAAGACGACCAAAATCAGATCCGAGGGACACACGAAAAGCGGTGATGGTATTTGCGATTGTGTTGATGATTGCGGTTTCTAGTCGTTGACTTGACGATTTTTTTGGAGGGAAGGCGTTCAAGTTTGTGGGCTCTGCTTCTGCTGCATATTCAGGCTAGCAAAAGTGGGCGAGGCAAAGGGAATTCTGGTCGCTGATTGGACAACCGCTATAGGCCGAAAGGGGAAGCAGAGAAAAAAACACGTCCAAGGCTGAGCCAGAAAAAAAAAGCCGGTGCACGCAACGCCATAAAATTAGGGACAAGAATGTGAATACAATATTGCACAATATTGTTTCCTTGTGCAAAAAGTTAATATGGCTGATAATTCGGGAGCACTCTTTTTTTTTTTTTGCGTCGCCGTGGCTCTGCAGTGCTAGTTTTTTTTATTTTGGCAGAGAAAGGCCTTCCTTGATTTGACGTACGTAGCAAAGTTTATAGCGGAACAGAATAAAAGTGGGCTGAGGCGCGTCCAGAATAGGACAAGGACGGCAAGAAAACGCAGGAAAAAGCAGAGTCGCGCCTTTACTGTGGCCTGAAGCCTGACGCTTTTTTTCCGGGTTCTGTTCTTATCAAGGTATTGCTTCCGCGGCTAAATAATCCCTCTATTGCAACAAACAAAACAGAGCAGATGCGGAGCGGGCGGGGAGACCAGATTATGGCGCGAATTTGCAGAAAACGTCTGGAATTGGCTTTGCTGGCAAGAGAGACTTGGGGAAGTTGAAGAGGCTTTTTGCGTTTTGCCGCATATTAGCCGCACCACTAGGTCATGTGATTGTTGGTTTCACGTGAACGGTCACGTGGTTTGTGAGACTCAACCTCATGATGGAGAGAAAACTAGCCATGTCGTTCTAGGTCGTTAGGTGCCTAGACACGAGCATATGTCGGGTAGAACCCCAAGCAACGCAGAAGGTTCCTTATTAACATCCAAGGAAATGAAGGCATCGTAATGTCGTTTTATTTCTAGCGCGCGGTCAATATGGGTTTTGTGCCTTGAAGCAAAGGCAAAATATGCGTCGAGCAGCGATGATTCCATGTTGTTCGCCAGTCAATTCACCAACACCAGTGAAAGAATGTACCAAAGGCTTTTGGGGGTCGCGACTATCGCCAAATTCAATATGCCATAGCGAAAAAAGGCAGTTTTGCAAGGTGTAAAACGATGGTTTTTTCGTGATTGTGGTAGGAGAGCGTGCGTCGATGATGGTTGGCGGTGATGAAAATAAAAAAAGAAGAACAAAGTTTTTAGGCACGCAGAGGAATTTAAGAAGAGAGTTTAAGAAAGAAGAAAGACGGTGAATTCAAAGCAGGTAAAAAAAATTGTGAAAACGGAAGGCCACAAAAAAAATACAACAATAATGGTCTAAAGATTTGGCCTGGCGGGCACTTGACTGACTTGACTAGATGTAGACACACAACACACTACACCACCACCACCACACCAAGCCCAATCACGGCAGGATTGACGTGAGAGATAGAAGCCGCATCAGGGAGTAAAAAGGTCCCCGCAAAAAGATATATAAAGGCAACCACAGTATCAAGAAAACTGAATTCACATTGTCTTGATTGTTGTTAGACGAATGACCTCATCAGACGATGTTCTTTGCTTGCTGCATCTTGTTCTCTGCCTTAGGCGAGTCGATGACGTACTTGGTCTAGAAGCAGCTCTATGAGGGTTGCCTGATTTTGTCTTCAAGCCCTGAACTATCAACAATGTCTACCATGGCACTACCACAAACAAGCCCCGGTCGGTCTTGGTCGCATGCTTGGTTATGCAATGCCATCTGAATTTGGAGTCCCAGAACAACAATCAAACGTCTTGGAGAGCAACCCTAACAGTATGCAGCGCTTAGCTCTTGCTCGAGTGTCCTACGAGACGGAAGCATGCGAAACATGTTTTGATTGAACTTGATAAGGGAAAAAGAAAGAAAAAAGTCGCCAAGCATAGCAGCACTTCATCACGTAGCTAAAAAGTTGGGAGTTGGGGTAAGTCGATATTGAGTCGGTGACCCCTTTGCACGCCACAACCACCAAAGTTGAGATTCAGTCTAATGCGCTCCCAGCTGTGCCATTGCTTCGAATATTTAATTACTGGAAGGATTTCCCGTCGATCGTTTCAAGTGAGCGTAGTAGACCCTAGCATAACCCCTGCAAATATGTCAACCTCACCTCCAAATTGTCTATCGCTAACTTCACATTTGACTTCGTGCAATAATTTGCAGTTGATGCGGAAAGTTCCTGCGTTGAAGAGTTTGCGGTGGGAAATGGCGCAAAAATGACCGATTTCAATTTCAATTTATATACAGCATTATATCTAATTCATAAAGCTGTTGGCTGATACCAATATCAGAATTGGCACAGTCAACGCGAGTGCTTGCTTTCATCTCAAGCAATGACTCTATCATTCGGGATAGGTCGTGTGCACCTCGATGAGAAACAGAAGAGAGCAAAACAACAAAAGCGACCGCCCTCCAAATATTAATAAACAACATGAAGCGTAATATAGGACCGGAGAAAAAAAAAAAAAAAAAGGCAGCTTGTGAGGAAAGGAACACAAAACCCATAGGCGCTTCTGCGCCGTGTCAACCCATTCCTTGATAATCCCGAATCTCTGGCAGAGAGGGCAAAGCTAGTTGCCCTGTCTATAGTAACAAGTCTCTAACCGAGAATCAGGAACACAGCCGCAACATCATGAAAAAACAGGCCTGCTGCAAAATCAACCGACAATCGGGTAGACAACGTCTCCTCTCCTGTTTTCTTTCTTTTTTTGGTAGGTTTTTCTTTCTGTATTTTTTCTCAATATATTTCTGAGCCTTCTGGTAATAACCAAAGCCAGATTCCGCACCAAAGTTGGTTCATTCACTTTGTCGGAGGGTGAGTAGAGTAAGCGTCGTATGCGGATGTGCTGTGAGAGGAACGGTACATGGATGCATCCTGGCTCGGATCAAACGAGTTGGTATACTGTACAGCTTGTGAAGATCCCATAATGGGCTGTTGTGGTTGATGTTGAGACTGGTGGCCATGCTGGGCGTGGTGGTGGAATTGCATATGGGTAGGGCCGTGGCTGTTGCTAGAAAATGGGTACAGGGAGGCTGCCTGCTGTGGACCGGACGAGGCTGTGTGCCATGGAGTCGTAGCATGGACGGAAGCTGACTGATACATGGCAGTGGGCTGTTGTGAAGAGTGGTGGAACTCAGCCTGGGATGTGGCATACATTGAAGCACGACGGACTGTGTCATTTGTAGACTGTGAGGTGACGGGCGAGACCATTTCTGGGACTTGGACGGGCATGTTCATTGGAACAGAGGCAGCAGTGGCCATGGCAGTGGTAGCATCAGTGTAGTGAGCTGAGTGCTGGGGTTGAGAGTGGTGGGTGTGGGTGTGTTGCTGAAGGGCCGACATATCACTCATAAACGAAGGAGCCAGGCTGGGGGCCGCAGCAGCGGCGGGGTTGACATTGGTGCCGGCATTAGCCTGCGAGGAGCGGCGGAGGGCAATACTCATGGGAGGGCCTGTTGGAGAGGCAGTGAGCTCCTCGTTGCTACGTAGAATGGCAGAGTTGGGATCTTCTGATAGACACATATCGATAGCCTTTTCATCAGTCATCACCCAGACCTTGGTAAAGTCGTCTGCAAGAAGAAGGACGAGGAGTAGTGTCAATAAAAGGCAGGGCGACGTCAATGAGAGGATGGAGGAAGAGCACCTACCAATTTCGCCTCGGAGGTTTCTTTCCTCCTGTTTGGCCACAGAGAACAGCTCGGCTAGAAAAGGGCGCTTCCGGATGTTGCCTGGGTTTTCCTTATCGGAGAAGAAGCCGGACAGGGCATCAAGCGTGATCTCTTCAAGCCTGGTAATGTTGAGGTTCGACTTGCGCACGGCAGGTAGCTGCTTCTCGCAGGGGGCCGAGACTAGGCGCATAATATGAGCTAATAGATAGACGCGTTCTGAGCATTTACGTTAGCCAAGGCGAACTTTTTGAAGGGGGGGGGGGGGCTCCTTGGTTGAGCTGTGTAGTAGTTTTAGTCGGGCGGACCTGTGGCACTGAGACATACCGCGCTTATACAAATGATCGGGCTCCTTGTGGCGGACGCGGTCTTCTTTGAAAGTTGGCTTGGGCCACCAGGAAGGCGCTCGATCCTCCTTTCCGGTATATGGGTGGTGAGATTGCTTCTTAGGCTCAATAGCCTTGACCCATGCCTTGGCAATGATCTTGCATGCGTTTTGTTGGCAGCTACGCAGGCGCTGCTGGTAATAGAGCCAGATGCTATTCCTGTCTCCAATGGAGATGGGACGGCGAGGAAGAGCAGTAGCAACGGTCACGGGCCCGTCATCATCGGGGTCGGAGTCTCCAATGTCACGTGGTAGATCGAGACGGCTGCGCTTCGACGGACGTGGGTTGTCCACATGCTCGAGTTTTGCGATATTTGTGCTACTGGACTCTACTTTAACTGAGGGGCCCTTGCCAGAAGCTAGGAATGAAGATGGATGAGGACAAGTTAGTTATGAATAGCTGGAGGTGAGCAGAGGAGAGTGGGGCGGGGGAGGCTGGGCAGGGAACGGGCAGGGAACGGACAGGAAACGATGGTGAAAGGCAGAGTTTACTTACGAGGGCCCATTTGACGGATGACCTCTGCGAATTTCTCGGAGTTGAAGAACTTTTCAATGTTATTCTGGCCTAGAATTACTGGCCCTGAATACATGGCTACAGAGCCGTCCTTTAGCAATGCAGCCACGAAGCAGTCATTTAAGGGGATTTGGCAATGCTCAGTCAGGGCCTTATCAACCGGCTAAGATGTGTCGTTAGTTGGTGGCTGGTGGGCGAGTTTACAGGGCATTGTAGTGGATCTAGCCCTGTAATTCCAGGTAGAGATAACGCTGGGAATCTAAAATACAGCGGTCCCAGCCTGAAGCAAAGGAGGAGTAGAATGAGGCTCACCATGGTCTGTTTGGGCGTCTTAGCCAGGGACAAGTTTTTGGATGTGGTAGGGACAAAATTAGCCTGAGAAGTGGGAGCTATTGTTGAAGCGGGTATTGAAGCTGGAGCTGAAGCTGGGATTGAGCCAGGAATGCTAACAGGAATAGAGACGGGGACTAGAGAAGTAGACGAAGAAGAGACCATAGGGCCCGAAGGGGCCGGGGAGGGATCTGAGGCCGAGAGTGATGGTGGTATGGAAGAAAAGTGGCTGTAGTGATGTTGCTGCTGCTGTTGATGCTGATGTTGCTGCTGCTGCTGCTGCTGCTGCTGCTGCTGGACACGACTGGCCTCTACAGAGTAGTGAGAATTACTAGAAGGCCAGTTGGCAATGGGACCAGATACCTGGGCCTCAGAGCGAGGGATCTGGGAGCGATGGTCCCAAATGCCAGAGCCTTGAGCCATGGCGAATACAGACAAGAGGCGAAGAGACGACAGTGGAAAAAAGAGGACGGACGAGAGAAAAAAGACCGGGCCGAGAAATAGAGAGAAAGAAACTATGCAGGACGACAAGAAGCGAGAGGAAGTACTTTGGATGAGTTCAAGATGCACAGAACGAAAGAAGCTGGCAGGACAGAACAGAACAGATAGGAAAAGGGAGAGCAATGTGGGAATGCAGGCAGGAAAAGAAAAAAACCAACGACGTAAAAGAGCAGAGATATATAGTACAGCAGCGAGGGGGGGTGAGGATAGTCACCTAAATGTCAAGGGCGGGGTGAAGCTATGGCGGCCACGAAGGGCCAGGACAACGCAAGGAAGGAAAAAAGAAAGCAAAAAAAAAATGACAAGGGAAAAAGATTTTATAAATATATATGTAATTTTTTTGCCAAAGAAAAAAAGAAAAAAGAATACTGGAAACCGGAGGGCAACAAGACAGAGGAAGGGAGAAGAGGAAGAAAAAGAAACAAAAAAAAGAAAAACAAAGAGACAGCCAAGCTGAGCGAGGGCTAGCAGAAGGCAAGAGAGGCCAACTCCAAAAGAGCGAGAGACGCAAAAGCGAAGTAAAGATTGTCGGGAGGAAAGATCTTGGAAAAGGGGACAGCGAAAAGAGAAAATAGAGCGAGAACGAGAACGAGAACGAGGCGAGGGAGATGTGTTTGTATGATCTGTGAAGAGGAGAGGAAACGCCTTGAGGTGGCCGACAGGCGAGGCACTATGGAGAGGTCGAGCCTGGTGATGATTGGGACGAGAGCAAACAGCGGGAAACTCCGAGGATGGAGAGAGGTTGTGAGGTAGTGAGGGTGGGTATATGGGTGAGCGAGTATGCGAAGGGTGTGTTTCGTGAACTTTATAAAAAAAAGAATTAAAAAAAGAACAAAAAAGAGCACACCCCTAGAGGGCCGTTGATCTCCCCACACCCTACACACCTGCATCTACACCTACACCTGCCGCACCTGCACCTGCACCTGCACCCATTGACACACACATTTCTCTAGCAGACATACCGAATACTGACAAGGCACCCAAGCCACAAAACAAACAGCCAGATATCCAAGCAGACAAGTCCATGAGCTTGCGAGAAAGAGAAGAGAAGAAAAAAAAAAGGACGGACGGACGGACCATGCATACAAACAAGTGGAGGGGGGGTGGCACTTGGTCCTGCGCTGGCTCTTTCTTTCTTTGCCCGGGGTCTTCTCTCTGGACCTGAGCAAGAAACGGGCCTAGAACAAGACACGGACAGAACACCGCCTGGCAAATTATGTACACACCCCATGTCTCTGTCTATCTTCGTCTGTCTCTACCTTCCTCTATCTCTTCCATCTCTGCCCTGGCCCTGGCCCTGGCCCTCCCCTTCTTCCTCCTCAAGCAGACCGCAATCCTCAGCCCTCCTCTCGATAAAGCTGGGGATGCACACTTGCATATACATGCACATGGGCTTGCAGGTCGCAGTTCAAGGCAGCTGCGTGCCCTCATCCATGATTCTCCCCCACCACCAACGAGCATAGCTCGCCTCTCTCTCTCGTCTACAGTGACGGCTCTCCTATCTAGACTAGAGTGATAGCGTGTGTTATTATTGGCCTCCCAAAAGCTCCAGTCGTGCAGATTCGCCAGCTTGGTTGTTTTTACTGAGCTAACGTCTTTGCGCATAGCCGTACCTGATGACTATAATTAAATGCCCCCCCC
>MKGM01000316.1:0-27540 GCA_002018265.1 Ceratocystis harringtonii | reverse complement strand
ACGTAAAATATATTCAAATCAAATCAAATCAAAAAAAACCCCGGCTCTCTCGCCCGGAACCTGTGGTCAGTCCTGCAGAGGGTCACTTCCGTCCGGTAAACAATCCGGCGTTGTTTGATCTTGGTGGCTCTAGTAGACGTTGGATACATTGAGATCCCATCAATATCTTCAGCCTATTTGAGACTCACTTTATGTCCAATACACTCAAGCTCAAGCTCATAGGTTCCTAGAGTTCCTGATAAGACCGGGTTTATGACACCGGCTTTCTGTACTTCTGCCGCCTGTGCCCATAGGGACCTATGTAAAACACCCCCTCGTCGCTAGGCTCGGCTGCTCAGCTTCGGAGCAACAACTAGAGTATAAAAAAAGAAGTCAAAACGAATGCGAGTTCGACCTAGCCCACCCTTATGGCCGTGGCCTATTGCTTTCAACACTTTCCTACGCGTGACTCTGTCTTTTGCTGTCTTTGACAGCCTGGCGACACAGCTTCCTCTAAGTGGTTCCTACAGTTGTGGTATGTGTATCCGTTCTGTTGTAGAACGACTCTGAAAGATTGTTGTTGTGTTGTTTCCCTCAGCCACCTCTAGGCCCCGGACAAAGACATATGGCGGTCTGTGGCTTTAGCCGACACTTCCTTCGCCTTTGCCTTTGCATCTGTCATCTTGTTTTTGTGGGTTTCCGAGTGGCCGGGAGCCCAAATGCAGTGAAACGAAAGCATAGGGGATACTTGCATCTTTGCCGGGCTTATCGTGCGCTATGACGTTGATGAATGCTTGGCTTTTACCTCGACTGCCATCTGTTTGCCTGAGCATACATATGCAGTGTTGGTGTTTCTTAGTACTAAGACCGGTATATATCGTGAACTTCTCCCAGTTTCTTTGATCTCAGCGCCCGATACCTCTGTCTACTTCCTACTGGAGAAGGAACCAGGCCCAATGACGTTCCTTTTCTTCCAACGGCTCAACCTGCTCCTGTCTATCTATTTAGAAGTATAGAGCTGTCCGTGTAGAGCCAGGCGCCTTTGATTTCCGATTCTGGATGAGTAGAAGACGCGGCCCCATGCTACGGCAAGCCCCCGACTGACGCAACTTGGGTAGCAACTCTCCCTCTTACAACCCCGGGGGGGGGGGAGTGTCTTTGAGGTCTGATGTCTCCCTTTCTGCCGAGCAGCCGCATCCTCGGTTCACCCCCTTTTACGGTCGTCAACTCCCCGTCGCCACAGCACCACTCCAACTCACGGAGCCCACTCCCGCGCCTCGCTTGTCAAAACTCCATCGTCAGCCTTGTAGATGGCAGATTCTATTCAGTAGTCAGTCCGGCGTCGTTTACCCTTGGTGATTCCTGTTGACGGTCAAGAAATTCAAGTTCAAGTGAGGCAGACGCAAAACAACACAGTACATAGGCCGATACAACATGTAGGATTAAACACCACAACCTTTTTCAAGCTCCAATACGCTAAAGGTTTGAAGAGGATATATTCGAGTCAAGGGCTCCTTGGGATTGTATGTTCAGTAAACCAAGTCGATATGTCGAGACGTGACAACGCGCGGGGCAAAATAACAGCATACAAAGACTCCAAAGAAAAAGGTAAATAAGCAGGGGAAATCAGCAGATATAGATTGGATTAGGCACTAGATGAAGCGAATCACAACAAGAAATATAGACGGGGAGACATTAGAACAGACACTATCGCCCACAAAAGGTTCTGCATGTACACGGGATAAGAAACGTAGGTAGCGGGGGTTGAAATATGCAAATCCACACAGAAGAAAGAAGGAACAGAATTAACAAAGGAGGGGGGGCAATGAATGACGGAGAGGAAACAATCCGTCAATTAGCTACCAATATGTAAACGGGTTGCTTTGCTCACTGGCTGTCAGGATTTCGTATCCAATGCATCCGCCGTCTGGACTGTCTCTGGGCTTGCTGCAGCTGCAGCTGTAGCTGTAGTTGTGGGGGCAGAGTCCACCTGGCTTGTAGTTGGCACAGGTTGCTGTACTCGGCTATCATCGTAGTCATCATCAGAGTGGATATCATCAGACAGCTCAAACGATGAGCCAGACAGATTCGATGTATGCAAGGAGCGGTATTGACCGGTAGGAGGGCTAGGAGATGACGCTGCATCTCTTGTCTTATCATTGTAATCGCTGTCAGTGCCAGTGGCGGCGTTGCCCGGTGACGGAGAATCAGAATTTGTCGGGGTATTGGGGGAGGTCTTGCGGCCAAATCCCCAGCCGCCTCCGGTCTTGCGTTTCTCACCGGCCCACTATATACATATACCAATTAGTTCTCAGTTTATACGGGGTAAATGGACTGGCAGAAGCTTACACTGGCCCAGCTGCTCATGTACGAGCTCGCTCGCTCTCCAACCGTCATCACCGGTGCCTTCTCATCAGTGATTGTGCTTTGGTTATTACTCTTGGCACTATTTGGTGCTTGCTCGGGGCCTTGGCCCTGGGTCCGAGCCTCGGCTGCTTTTTGCTTTTCCTCTTCGGCCTTCTTGCGCTGTAGCTCGCGAAATGCCTCCATGTCGGTCCAAAACTTGTTGACAACTGCCGACGCCCGATCTTTGCCGGCAGCCCAATTGCGACCAATTACTTCCTTGCCCTGAGCTAGCTTATCATCCAAGTGAAGCTCCTTGACTTGTTCAGAAATCCGCCGCTGCACGTCGTCTATGGTCAGGCCACCTGCGCAGGGGTGGCGCGGCTCGACAACGTCGAATATAGCATCGTCTGTATGAGTGCGCCACATACGATGGTTCTCAGTACGTGTCCAGGCTTCAATCCAATCGAGACCAAAATCCAAAGCTGGGTCTCCATCAATATGGGGCAGACGTTTCGATGGGTGCTTCTGGATGAATAGGTGATAGCGGACCGAGGACAGCATCGCTATTATATATTCCTCAAATTGCATGCGGATGAATGCTTCAGATCCCATATACTGCAGATTGGCAGGGTTTGCAGGATTGGCATCATCCCACGTGTCGTTGACAGCTTGTGTGAGAAAGTCTATCCAACGACGATCAGCAGCGGTCAGGCTAAGAGCTGAGCGCAGAGAGGACGACGTAATGTTTATGGTGTTCTCATCAAGATTGATCAATATATCTGAGTACCGGTCGCGTTGTTGTAGAAGAAGACTATTGGTGCTGCCCACAATGTAGCTCTTAGTCCCAACATCAGCTAGCACATCTAGCTGCTGCAATGGTGTATAAGGTCCGAACAAAGCGCCTTTTCCGAAGATTTGTAATGGCAAGCCCATAAAAGCCAGTGTGCTGGCGCGGTCACTACTGCGGAAGCTAACTGATTTGGCCAGTGTCTTTTCGTAAGCATTCAGGTCTGGATCAGCACAGTCTTGCATGCTTCGGATCAGCCGCGGGATCAAAGATATTAAACAAAACTGCACCATACAAAGACGGTCACAGCGCGTGCCAAAGAAAAGCATCTTAGGTTGAAGCAAACAGCACTTGAGTAGAACAAGAGTCTGCCACTTGAACTCATGGACGAATTCTCGTAGAGATAGGCCCAAGTACTGGTCACCGCCATCGATATTGGGCGACATCATGCCGCGGCGTTTGTCGTCGGCCAGACTCTCCTGGAAGTGGTGTAGGATTTCAACGTCTGTAAACTCGCGCTGCGCAAACCAGGCCTGTGTGACGATGCTGAGCCGCTCGCGCAGCATGCCGAAATGCTGCGGACTGTCTGTAATAACCACGACGGCCTTTTGTACGGTAGAGCGAGTAACATCGGGCGGGCGAACTTTGAGCATTGTAGAGTCAAGTTGGCGGGTGCAGGCTATCCCGAAAAGAGATATGGCTGGGCCGTTCATGGGGCTTTCGGGGCGGAGGAGGGTAAAGTAGGAAAAGTCCTCGGAGGACCTGTAGGAGCATGTGGAAAGGTTAGCGACTGGGTTAGTTCTGGGAATCACATGCAAAAGAGCGTGTGCAAACAAGTAACCAGGAGAGGGAGAGAAGAGAGAAAACAGTAAGGAAGGGACCAAAAAGAAGCCCGTAGACATGTAAAAAGGACGCTTCGTTGAAGCATGGAGGGGAGGGGTTGAGCACTCACGCATGAGCTCCGTCACTCAGTGCCATGAACGGGAGCAGTGACCAGCCGTACTCGGCAGCCGGATCCTGCCCCTCATCAGCCCCAAACCAATACTCGACTTCAGGGCCACGAGCATGATGAAAGTCTACAACGGAAACAAGAGGAATAAACCCAGCTTGGCTTGGTGTTGAGGGCGTGCTCGGTTCGATTTGCGATAAAACACCGGGTGCGATTTTGAGCACTGGTGTGATTGGGGGTATTGGCGCGGGATCTATGCTTGCAGCGGCGGGTGGTGAAGAAACAGGCGGTGTAGCGACGGTGTGGGCCGCAGGCGTCGTGACAGAAGCGGGATTTGGATTAGGCAAAGGAGATGGAGGAGGAGGAGGAGAGGAAGCAGGAGATGGCGGAGAGGGGAAGGTCCGGTTAATATCCTCAGAAGTTGGGACAACTTGCTCAGTTTGGGCCTGTGGTTCCTTCCACGGATCAATTGGCTCTTCTGTGCTCATTTTCACTCAGTGAAGATTTTGTTGAGGAGCCAGACAAGCTAACGGAAAGACGGCCTGGCCTGTAAGAGAAGGGGCGAGCCAACTGGGAGAGAAGCGTTGGGGGAGAGGGGGAAGACCGAGATCAGAGGCCAGAGGCCAGAGGCAAGAAGCAAGAAGCAAGAAGCGACGATCAGCGACCAGCGACCAGCGACTAGCGATCAGCAATCAGCAATCAGCGACAAGATCGTTAGCTATCTTCTTTAAGAAGATTCTCTACACGCTTATCGAGATGTGATTGGTCTGTTCTTTTTGGCCTGCGCTTCCTGTCTCGTCCGTTTTTTGCCCCTGTGTTGCCTGTGCTTCTGTTGTGTTTCTCTCGCTGTCTTATTCGTTGTTGTCTTGCTGTCTTGCTTGCTTCTATGTATCTGTCGTGGGGAGGAGAAAAAAAATAAAAATAAAAAATAAAAGAACACGCACGGTAAATTGATTGAAGAGTTTAAAAAAAATATATAAAAGACGAAAAGACGAAAAGCAATGGCTAGAATGGAGAAGAGAAATAAATTGCCTAAGGATGAAACATGACAAACCCAGCAGCTACGGGCTGTTACTCTTTCCTCTTCGTGGGCTCCGTCTTTTGTTGACTTCTGATGTTTTGTTAAGAGAAATGAAATCAGAAGGAAATTACCCTCCCCCTTCCTAAAGCCCCAAAACCCTAAAGACGGACAGGTCCCACTAGCTTCTGCTTTGATGCTTTGATCAAGCTCTCCTTCCTTCATGGGCTGGTGTGTGCTGGGTAACGACCGTCTTCTCTCGATAAAAAGCAGGCCAAGATTGTTCATCCACACGTTTTATTTTATGCTTTCCTTTCCTTTGCTGTATTGAATGCTCTTGCTCTTCTGTGTCCTTCGTCCTGCTCCCGGCAAGACTAAGTTTTCAAAGCATGCCAAACCAAAATTGCCGCTCGCCTACGCAAGGCCTGCTTTGGGAAACGCCATGTACTACAACTCAACGAGTTGTCGATGGTGTAGATAGCTGCGAAATAGCCGACAAAGCCATTTGGTTCTGCGTTGTCATGACTTGTGTTCACAAGGGTCCACAACCAACAGGGATCTTTTGCTATTAAATCACCCAAGGGTTCACGAGATGTCGCTGACAACACATCGCAGCACAAACAGGCGGCTCTGATGCACAAAGGGTCACAAGAATTAGGGTTGCACTAGTATGTTGGCGGGAGGGGGAGGGGGAGGGGCACCATAACCCAATCATGTAGCGTGTCTCGGGGCAAGATAACAATAAAAATTACCCGCCGTTTACATAGCATCCCCCGCACAGCCTACGTACACTTACACGTCCAACTTGACCATGTATCCAAGTCGCTATACAGATCTTTTTGGCCTGTATTACTTTCTATCCTATCCTACATACACTAGTACACACCTGTTTACTCCTCCTTGGCACCGCCCCGGCCAGCACGCTCAGCAGCCTTGACGGCCTTGGCATCAGTCTGAGCAGCACCCTGGAGGGACTGGGCAAAGCCGGCAGCGGCCTTGAAGGGACGCTTAAGCTCGCCAACAGCGGGCTGCCCGAAGATGTGGATTTTGACTAGGTTGGCCTCGAGGGCAGTCTTGAGGGGCAGGATGCTCTGAATCAGAAGCGGGTTGGTGTACTTCATGTAGAGGTGCAGGACACACATGATGGCGACGGCTGTAACTTGGCCGCGCATAAGAGTACGCAGCTGGGACATATCGTACTCGTGGATGGTAGTGGCGACCAGCTTGGGTTCTTCGGTGGAACCCATGGGGGCAGGCTCGACGTACTTAAGGACAGTCAGATCTACAAATAGAGCGAGGTCACATTAGCAAGGTTGGCTGTATTAATTTGGCGTATCGGGGGCTTTTGGATAGACATACCCTTCTTCTTCTGAACCTTGGCCTGGATCACAAGGTAAAGGCCCAGGATAATAACGTTGCTGAGAATGTATCCGCCACGGACCATGTTGAGGACATTTGGGTCTTCAAAAGGAACACGCTTTGCGACCTGCATCATGCCAAGCATGATGAGGATGTTGACTCTGAAATGAAGAAATGAAAGGTTAGCACGGACAAGGAGTTGTAACGGGGGGATTGTGGTGTTTGTGTGCTTGTGTCATCATTGCTCGATCGGGGTGGCTCGATTTGATTCCGGTGACTATCCATTCGGCGCCGCCGCTGGTTAACCGCAATGGTCTCAAGGGGGGCGTAAACGCGTCATCTTGGTAGGCGTTGGGTCCGTCCCTTCATTAACTAGTTCAGTTCAATTGGATTCAGCCCGGTCTTGCCAGCCAGCCAGTACAAGCATCGGACGCTGGACATTGGATGCTGGGCGCTGGGCGCTGGTCGCAAGAAACGAGCGAGTCGCGCACCAAGAGTTCGTGTATGGTGCACAGCACGGCAATGTGCGACCATGGCGGCGGCAGAAAGAAGCCGATTGATCAAGGCGAGCAATTGCGATGCTGACAAAGGGAGAGAGAGAGACTCACACTGCGGGAGGAAGGCCGGCCATTATGTCTAATGAAAGATTCGCGATGACGAAAATGGGGGATTAAGATACAAGAGGAAGAAAAAAAGAAAGAAAAAAGAAGACCGAAGAAAAGAAAGAAGGGAAAAGGAGCGCGCAGTCAACAAAGTAACAAGCTGCGGAAGTGAACGTGGAGGGACAATAAGTTGGAGAGGAAGAAGAAGGAAGAAGAAGAGAAACTGGAAGAAAAAACAATACGTGTGAGGAGTCCTCAGAGCCAGCCGCCTAGCCCGCCTGTCAGTGTGGCGGTTGAAAGGGTACTAGATACTTATAGCGACAATATATGACAAGCAATCAGAAGTGCCTGTACAGCGCTGGAGAGAGGCCCAGCCCTCTATAAGCTCCTGAAAATAGAGTGCTTGAAAATGCACCATGACCACTATAGGGCCCTATCAAAGGCGCAGGTCAGGGCCTTGTCAAACCAATACAATTATGGAACCTTCTTTGTGCTTCGGTTCAGCTATTGCAATCTGGCCAGACCAAAACACACAAAGAAATAGGGTACTTAACCCTACTACTGTGCATGATCACTGTAGCAAGCTTGTGTAACCAAGGACTAAGACAAGACATTCCCACTAACAGCACTCTTAGTTAGCCCTTGATCTTGTCATTGCCAACTACACACAAAGATCAGGACGGGCCATGGACAGCTAAGCAAACAGATCTCTGTGCGACTTGCTTGCTTACATTATGGCTAGCATACACCGCCTATGGCCATAGAGTCACCGGACGCTCTCTCTGACAACAATGCGTGCAACGCCAGGATTCCAACGACCCATCATCCATCCAAGCAAAGGATTCCCTGGTGATCCGAATGCGAAACAATCAGCCGAGTGAGCAGGAGGTAGCATAGTAGCATCATATGCGGGAACATACAGTGGAGGAACAGGTAAACCAGGACAGGCAGGCAGCCTATGGGCATCGGGTTCTCCGGTCTGGTGCTGTGATTGGGCGGTTTGATGACTGGCAGGGCAAACATGCGTAACGACTGGACTACTAACAATGCAGAGGGAGACTTATATAAGTGCACGGCAAAGTCCTACTCACATGCTCTACCTTCCTGTTTTAATCTGATGAAATCACTGCCCCGCTTCTTTGACGTTCAAGTCTCTTGTCTGCATAACTACGGTTTCTACTCAAGTCAGCACACAGAGGAAAACAGACACAGACTGCTACCCATTGATTCCAACCTCTTGTTTGCGCAAGACAAACCGCCACCAATGGCCTACCCTCCCAAACCTGATGGGGCCTACCTCCCAATGCCGCCCGCCCGCCCTCACTCGCCGACAGAGCCGATCTTCTGGACCCCTCCATGGCTTTCGAACCGTGCAGCCCATCAAACGGCCACTCCACCCCGCTACCCGCCATACAGCACTACACCACCTCGCCAACCTACACCGCAAACTTACATGGTCTTCCCTCCGCCACCAAACAATACAAACTATCATCCGCAACCCCCCACGCATCAGCAACATCATGTTTCCTGGTGCGGAATATTCGTCAGCCCTGCACCTGCACCCACACCATCAAACAACGTTGTGGTACAAGCCGAGGTACGTGAAGTGCCTCGGTGGGATGCTCAGCCAAGACATACGTACAAACTCACGCTAGGACCGTCCACGACAGTAGACTATCTGGTATCCGCCATGGGGACCCAGACAGCACATGATATTCGCGTACATCTTAGCCCAGGCCACTCGATGCTTCTCTCAGAGTTACGTGGCCGTCATGATGTGGGGATCATGAGGAGGCCAGGGGTTTGGTTTGAAGTTTTACGCAAATAGACACAGATGCTTGCTTCCCTTATACTAACACCGCCGTATAATTTCTACCACTATATCCAATAAAAGAGAAATAATACGCAAACCACCAGGCTCGAAATTTAATGGAGGTATAATACAACATATCAGAAAACGTTGTGCTTTCATGTACTAGTAGTAGGCCCAACCTGTCCTGAGACCATGCCCTATCACACGCAGCTCTTTCTTCTCTTCCCTTTTCCTCTCGGGCGAAACAGCAGCCTATCACCAGCGCCATCGACTATCAAGAGCAATATAGAGAAGGCTACAACGCAATAAAGTAGCCTCGCTGCAAAAAGCGTAGCATAGCACCCATCACGATGTTTTAAATACATGTTGAACATAAAAGAGCAAAGGGAAATCAAAAGAGTCGAAACGACGAACAAAAGAAGCCACAATAGCACAAGTAATGAATAGTGAACAAGAGCACACACAAAATCAAGGATAAGTAAGAACAACCCGTCAGAACTAAGCGGTAGGTGGACGTGGGAAAAACGCACAATAACAAGCGAAAATAGAGAAAATGGATGAAAGAGCAACACTCAACTTTTCCCCAAAGAAAAAAGACAGAACAAAGAAGTAACAGGGGGGGGGGGGGGGGGACATAAATAAAAGACAAGCACAATAAGGGGACTAAAAAAGAAAAGAAAAAAAGAGACCAAAACAAATGCACGCATACGACGCTCGGTCATAACCGTCATCAAACCTATCTCTTTTTTCCCTGTCAGACATACAAGAGAAGAAACAAGTGAAAAGAAGAATAACAAACTCGCAATAACGATCAAATAAAAAACCAAACTGTGTGCAAGTGCTATCAGCCATCGACGCCACCACAAAGTATGCGTCTCTGGTCATTTGCCATCACAAGCTCCGTAGAGCCCAATGATGACTGGTACAAAACAGGAGATGGAGGCATCGTCTGCTGCACTAGACCAAGAGAAACACGAGGGCCTCTTTGTTCAAGAGACAGAGGTCCAACAAGACCGCCGTTGCCGATATCAAAGCCGACGGCATTGACATCCATACACTGAGAGAAGGTTTTTGATCGCTAGTACTGCACCTCCTGGTTAAGCATATCAAGAATGCGCCGAGACCGGTTCAGCGTTGTTGTCAGGGTAGGAATCAAAGGATCAATCGAGTTGGGGCCGCCAAGTCGATTAATAAGCTTGTTGCTAGAAGCTAAAACAAGATTCATAATGCGAGGCGTGACTTCTTTGATTTGGGCATCCTATGGAAAGGTTAGAATCGAGTGGAACATGGGATCAAGGGTGAATAAATGTTGATAAAACAACAGCCTTATGCTGTTCCATCTTGATGAACTTACGAATGTTGGCAGATTGTTGTACAAGTAAAGCACACACATGTCTAGCCAAGCAGTCTTGGCACGTAGTAGTGGGCCAGGCTCGAGATTCTGTGCAACGGTAGCAGCAACAGAGAGCTGTACAAGTGGAGGAACATTTTGGAGAATAGCGGGATTGAGTTGGCACCAGAAGTGAGCGAAAACCTCCTGCTCACGACCGCCCTGTAGCCAACGCACAATAGCAGCTTCAAGTTTGTCCTCGTTGACTAAACTTTGAACAGCCATGATGTTGTTGTTCAGGGTTTCATCATACTCATTGACTAGCTCCCCGTTATTAGTCGCGTTAGCACCAACGCCACCAAGCTGCTGCTGCGGCTGCTGCTGGCTAGCTTGGTTAGAGAGTGAAACCTGTTGTGGCTGTGGAACAAGCTGCGATTGCGAGGCTTTATACATGTGTTGTGGCTGCGACTGGATCGGGACCTGCTGCTGAAGCTGGTGCTGAAGTTGATGCTGTTGATGCTGCAACTGGGGCTGAGACAACGACTGCTGGTGAAGCAAAAGTTGTTGTTGCTGCTGTTGATGCTGATGCTCAATGGACGATTGAGGAGAGGCATGCATATTGTGAGAAGGAGGACCACGAGGGGAATGATCCATGGCATGGGGTGAGTCATGGCCATGCGAGGCCGATGTGAATCGGCTATCGCGGGCCTGGCGCTGCTGTAACTTGAGTATTTCATTCTGGAACTGGCCTTGAGACTGTGCCATAGTTGAAACGGTATCCGAAAGGCGGGTAACAAGGGACAAAAGCTGCTCAATCTTGTTGCGATCACTGGCTCGGTACGAATTCAGCTTGTCTATCTCATCCTGGTAGCGTTCGTGCATTTCAGCGGCAACACGCTCCGTGGCTTGGATATTCATAGCAGTAAAGGATGGAGCCAGGTTCGGGCCTAGATTAGATAAAAAGTCTTCTTGACACTCCTGGACACGCATCGTGACCATGTTTGAAACCTTGTTTGACAAGACATCCACAAACTGAGGATTCTGAAGCGAACTGTGCAGACACTGCTGGATAACACCCGGAATAATTCGCTGCAACTCCTTCTGAACCACCGAAGAGACATGGCTACTCAGCTTGTTGCTCAGCTGGCTGTTGATCGCATTGGTTGTTGCCTGGTTGATAGCAGGCACAATCGACTCGTGGAACTGCTCGTCAATGATTTTGCCGAGAACCTTTTGTGTATTGCCGTTAAGAACCTCGGACACAAGGTCTAGCAGCTTCATTTGACGCTGATCGAATTCAGTGTCACGAGAACGAATGGTATCATCGACAACCGAGTTGAGATTCTTGATCGAAGAAACCATGAGATCAGAGAGATTGTGCGAAAGGCGCTGTTCCATGCCCTTGACAGCATGTTCGATAGCGTCCTGGGAAATATTCGACAATCCCTTCTGCAAGCCTCCAGCCTTGGCGGCAGACTCATTCTTGACAGCAGCCTTGCCAGCGGAGTTGTTAGTAAGCAAAGTCACCTCGCCCTGAGGGGCATTCTTCTTCTTCCGCAGTTTACGCTCATTCTTCTCATTGCCAGTGAGATTGCCATCGTTAGTGTCGCGTTCCTTGGTTTCAATACGAAACTTGGGTGGATCAGGCGCAGCAGCCGATGGCTTGTGGTTGATATCCTCAGTGCCCTGAGCAGACGCCTCCTTGCGGGCAGTAGAGAACACGGGGCGTGTTTCCTCAGACGGAAGGGGAGCAATGGTTTTGAGCTTGTCAACAGTGATGACACCTGCACCCTCCGCATTGATGGCCGAGATGACCTTATTCTCCTTGGACCAACCTAGGTCAGCTTGCTTCATGAAGATGCACGTAACGCCCTTGGAATGCATAGCGTAAAGTTCAAAGAGAGTCTGGTCTTTTTCTTCGGGAGAAGAAGCCGGGTTGGTGAGAATGTCGAGACTACGCAGAATGCCACGGTTACCAAACGAGTACTCGCGTACGCCGCTAATAACGGCAGTCGAGTCGGGCTGGGGAATAGTGGAATCGCCAGCGGCAAGGCGGCTCATGTAAACAGCCTGAGAAATGCTCTTGAACGAATACTTTGGTGCAGACAAGTGAGCTAGGTAAATCGAGTTGCGAGTAGGATGGCCAATAACGAGCATCCCAGTAGCCGGGTGATAAATGACACTGCAAACAGCGTCTGACTCCTTGGAGTGGGGAAGATTGAACTCCTGGACAGGTTTGCCCAAGGCGAGATCCCACAGCTGCAGAGTGTGGTTTTGTTTCATACCAACAATCATGTAGCGCAGGGCACAGCGCTTCTGGAACGGGCGGGCCTTATCCAGCAGCAAGACCGAAGTCGGCCAGGCTTTTTCACCTTCAGGCGTGCTGGCCAGAGTCAGAAGAGGCTCAGTAATCTCCATATGAGTGTTGGCTGGCATAGGAGCCGAAGGGTCAGAACCCTCACGAACAGCAACAAGTTCGCGAATATCCCAAAACCTAATGCGGCCGGATTTATCCAGCGAAACAACAACAGTATCATCCTGGCTGAACACGAAGTCTTTGCCAGCCTTACCGGTATTGATCTTCAGCGAACAGTCTCTGCTAAGCTTCTCGGAATCGACAACACGATCGTAGCCAGGCTTGAAGTAATCACCCTGCATGATGACCGAGGGCCAAATAATGCTGATATATTTGCCGCGACCGGTAGCGAAATACTCAGGATGGCCTGAAGACACGCGGGCACGAGTCTTCAAAAGACCTCCAGGAGCATCGCCTTCCTGAGCACTGATGGGAGGCAAGGCAAAGCCATTGAGCTCAGGGTGATCTTCACCGCTAACAAGGTCCTTGTCATCCTGCCAAATCTTGGCCCAGTACACGGTGCCGCCAATTCCAGTGCCCAATATAACTTCTTGCTTTGAAGTAGCATCATCATTGCCAGTGACAGACATGGACACATTGAAGATTCGGTCCTTCGTGTCAGCGAAAATCTTGGCGTCTTTGCCGTCATCCTGTCTGATGACACGCAAACCGCCAGCTTTGGACATGCCGTAGGCCATGTAGCGGGAAGTAGCAGTGTATAAATTACGGTCAACCTGGTCGAAGTCCTTCTTGAGACGAGCAATTTCCATGACGGCTGAATCGCGGAAGTACGGACGAGGTTCCGTCTTTTCATGAAGGGTGATGGAGATCCATGGTTGCATGGGGAAGTTGTATACCTTGACAAGAGGCTCCTCTTTTTCAGCAGAAGTGGCAGCGGTTTCATCCTCTTCAGGATCGGCGTTTTCCCAATTCTCGGCGACGGCTTCATCAGAACTACCTGGGATAGCTGCCTCATCTTCGGTTCCGGACTTGGATGCAGTGTTCAAGCCTTCGTCATCAGAGATATGAGCAATAGCATCAGTCTTGGAAGTTTGGGGGGAGATCCAGTTTTCCTTGGAGCCATCCTTCTGCTTGACAGTATCAGATGCAGAAACAGGAGCATCAGAGGCGGCGGCAATAGTATGGTCACCCGTGGGGATTGAGCTCTTGACTGGCGATTGAGGGGACGTGTTTTGAGGCTTGGGTTCCACAAGCGAGTTCAACATGTCATGGTGGGCAGGTGAAGCGGCAGATTCAGGCTTAGAAGCACCAGACGCGGAGTCGTGAGAGGCGACAGCAGGCCGCTCCAAGGCAGGAATACCCTTGGGCAAATTGTCAAAAAATCCATCATGATACCCCTGGTTAATGGGGGTGATGCTGATGAATGACTCGGTGGTATTTGTGTGGGGGGTCTGAGTCTGGTCAACATTTTGGTCGCGCTGGCGGTCTTCATGGCTAGGACTTGCAATGGGCAAAGTGCCACTTCCTGGGCGCACAAAGTCCATGGAGTTCTGGGGAGATTGTGAATCGGACATGGGTTTCTTCAAAATCTGAAACGACGTGGCAGACGAGGCGTGGCCATCACGGTCAGGCGGCTGGTCCACGTGGCGAGAGCCCGACGCAGATCCAGCGGGCGAGTCGTCACGAATTTCGCGGCTAGTGAAAGAATGGATACTTCCAGGTCCGCCGGGGTATCCATAACCATGGCTAGGGTTTGAATGGGCACCAGGATCAGAGCCATAGTAGGAGTTGTTGGTGGTGTTAGCACTGCCATTGTTGTTGCCATTGCCATAGTTGGGAATGTGCTGCTCATGAGCAGGATGGTCAAACTTGTATCCTGGGGGGATACTGGAGTGTGAGTTTTGGGCAATGGGGGATATGGAGTTCTGGATTGGGAAACGCGAGACGGAGTTGGGGCTCCCAGGTATTTCATGGTGGCCCTGTGACTGCGATTGCTGCTGCTGCTGCTGCTGCTGCTGCTGCTGCTGCGATTGTGATTGGGGAGTAGGAATTCCCGAGTGGTGGCCCTGGGACTGTGAGTCATTAGCAGGATGAATTTGCTGCTGCTGCTGCTGTTGATCATCTTGTTGGCCGGGCTTAGGGCGGTTGAGGAGATTGAGTAGATAGGCACGAGTATCAGGTGGGGGCGAGCTGTTAAAAACAGATGAGGCGGGAGGCGTGGGCGAGGTGATACCATTACGGTGATCCTTGATTTCACCCCGCATCATAGCAGCGAGCATACCAGTCGGATCAGGAGCCACCGGAGCAGGAGCCATGATGCGAGCATTAGCCGAAGCAACAGTAGTTATGGGGAACATCTGAGGGTCAACAGGCTGTGACTTTGATTCCTGGGGTGACTGAGGCTGGGGCTGTAGCTGGGTCTGAGCCTGTGGCTGTGACGGATAGCGTTGTTGATGTTCATTCTGGTGATCATACTGCTGCGATAGACTTGAAGGGCCGTGTAGCTGGTGCATAGACTGAGGGCCCTTTCCATTGAACTTGAGAAGGTTCAAGAGGTCAACGCTTCCACTGCCACCGACCGGTGGTGTAGGAGCAGGAGGAAGATTTCCATCCATCCTGTCCAAGCTACCTAAGGAAGGTTAAGGCGAGAGTGGTGATTTTTTTTTCGGGTATATCGCGTGGGTTCGCGTCAGGTGATGAGACTGTCGGCAGATACTAAAAAACAAGTATATTGAGACGATTTCAAAGCTCAGACTTTTCAGACGAGCTTGGTGGGCACAAGGCGAAGCGAATCGAGCCGATCGAAGGCAAGACAGGACCAGTTCTGGATAGTAGAAAAAGGTATAATAGAGCAAGCAGAGCGATTGGGAAGATAAGTTACGCCAATATACCGTTGTAAGCGGTGTGTTGGGAGAAAAAGAGAGAGTGTGTGAATAACCCAGGACGACGGACAAAGATGAAGAGAGCGAAGGAACAAAGAAAAGAAAAGAAAAATAAAATAAGATGAGGCTACGCAGAAAGGGATGCGAGCTGGTCAATTGGCGGGAGACACGGCGAAAATCTGCTTCGATGATGATGATACAAAGGGATACGGAAGAGGAAAAAAAAAAAAAAGGAGATTTATGATGGCAGAAACAAAAAGAAAGCTCGCGATAATTTCTGTGAGATTTTTTTGAATCACGTCTTTTGTTTGCTTGGTATTTGTGAACAAAGAATCAAAGGGGGAAAAGAGTAAAAAAGAATCAGTGCGCAAAATGGCGGTAATAATCTACGAAGTCAAAGAAGGTTGGGCTTGACTTCGCTAGCTAAGCTTCGTTGGGCAGAAGTGAGGGGGGGGGTTTGAAAGTCAGAGAGAAGGAGGAAGAATAAAAGAGGAGGAAGTGGGAAAGGAATGAGATGGAAGAAAATGCTGGCTGAAGACTTTTTCTTGGGGCTTGTTGTGTAGGTCTTTCTTCGCCTTGTTGGTCCTTGGCTAGTCTTTAGCTGGGCTTTGTTGGCCATTCAGGTCCCGGACCCAAAAAAAAAAAATGGAAGGAAGCTTTTTTGTTCAAATGTACAGCCCGTTGATTGGATGAAGCTAGTCAGTCCACTGGGGACAAGGCTGAGAACAAGGAGAAGGAGAGGAAAAGGCTGAGCTTTCAGTGGACTTCAGTGCCTCTTACCAGCCTCTTCATCCCCTGTAGCCTTCTGTAAATTTCAGTAGAAACCTGCAGATAAACAGGGCGCTTGGGAACTCTGGCATATGGTCCGTGCGCGGGAACACCAGATGCAAAACAGAAGAGAAGGTCTGAGGAATCAAACAAAATCGAGCAATATCAAGTAGAATTGAGATTCTCCTTTCTATCTTTGAAGTTGCTTTTTCTCGCGCAAATATACGCAGGAAAGTAAATGAGAAGAAGGGGAAGAACAATGAGAGGCTGAAGGGAAAATCTGACCATCACATGGGCATGACAGCAAGAACTGTCTATACAGGTCATTGCATATAGCACGTAATTACCACTGCACAAAGCCAGCTAGCTGCTGCCTTTTTACAGGGCGGTGAAGTGGCTAAACACAGCAGGGAAAGCACCAAGTGGGTAGAAATTTGACACTAATTGAAGCAGGATACGGAGACCTCAGTGGTGGGCTACAGGTAGTCATGTACCTTGATCAGATGTAGCCTTTTCAGCCAGGTTTTCCACCAGCCCAGCACAGCCAGCCATCTTATGATGTATCACGAATCAAAATGGACGATCAGAATAAGGCAGGCAACTGGCGCCCCCTCGAAAAAAAAAAATTGCGCAATGTTGAAGCGGACAGGTATCTGGTACCTTTGCAGCTCTCCAGCCTTCTTTTAACCGGAGCTTTCTTAGTCTCTGCTTTTCTTGTCTTCGACTTGTCCGCAACCCTACAAGTTTCTGGGGAAATTGGCAGAGCCAAACCCTAACAAGGCTACACAGCTAGCAGTAGCTGGGGCTTTGAGAACACGAAACGTACGCCCTGTTGTACTTTTTTTTTTTTTTTTTCCTCCACCTGGATGAAGGGCCAACAACCAGCCTAGAAAGCACAACTTGTTTATGCATGCTGATGCTGGCCTCGAATTTTATGACAATAAAGGAACCGAGTCCTTCTGGAGGGATACCACACGCACGCTTATCTCTCTCTCTCTTTGCATGCATGGATGGCTATGTACCGCCTGTTTCCTCTTATCTTTTGCTCACACAGAAGCAGATCAACAAAAAGAATTGGTTAATATGCTGCCACGGTTCACAAATGTGGAGCCTACCCCATTACCGTCTTCTTCCATGTGTTTAGTATCTGCAATATGCATGTTATCCATACATCCATACACCTGCCTGCACATAAAATAGGTAAGCATGCATCGCTAACAGACATGGCGAGACAGGAAAGATAAAATAGGAGAAAGGCTAGTCAAAATATGTGTCAAGAAAGGAAAGCTAGAGAGTAGGAGAATGACAAAGCGCTGATCAGTAGCCGGTTCCAGCCTCCGTCATAATTGTTCGCAAACTCCAAGGCCAGCGCATCTCCTGATTGATACCCCGCAGTTCCAGGAAAAGAAGGACAAAAGCTTTCGATTTGGCTGCGGAGGAACGAAGGTCAATGGTGGTTGCTGAGTTGTTCGCATGCTAACCCCGCCTATTCTAGAGAGCCCGCCATCGGGCCGAGTTTCTGTCATCACGTGACGTGATATATAGCTGTCTGGACGACCCCGGTTACACGGCCGGCCTCACGGCTAGCCTCACAAACAAGTGCAGCTACGTGAGCACATGCACACACGTGCATGAATAAATGCAGCCGGAGGGCTTTGTCTCCATGCTGTTTATGTGTCTCAGTACTGCAACCGAGACCGGACACAGCATCTTTGCTCTTCCATTTTCCTCGCTATAGCCGACCAACTAGATGTGTGGGTTTTTTCTCGGAACAAGCTTAGACCTTTCCAAGTTCATGCTATGTGTAAGTAGTGGGTAACCCTTAAACATGTGGGTTACACTCCTCTGAGGCTCCATGGCGCATGGCGGAGCACTGGTCTGTGTAAAAGAATGGCCAGTATAAGCTGATTGATAGCTAGATCTGGGAATGTCTTTATTATATTTTAAGGTTATTTCCTGTCTCAGCGCCGGGAACAAAGTGCAATCGAAATAGCCAGGACATAAGGAGGAAAAGGGTCTCTGAATCTTGAAAGGGGCTATTTTTGTCTTGAGGGGCGAGGGCGATCGATTCAATGGCATGCCGTTTCCCTTTTTCAACTTATATTGCTACTTGTATTTCTTTGCCGTCCTTTTCCATGTTGCTTCTCCCTTCTGCCGTGTATGTTCACCCACAAGGACAAGATATGCGTAGCGCGCAAGTCTGTTATATTTGTATGTAGAGGCAGTACTACAGTTACAAAATAGGCGCTGCTCAAAGCTGAGATTCTCGAGGACTCCCTCCGTACATGGGTCAGTGCATCGCGAAAAGAAAGCAGAGGGAAAAAACACTCCCAAGAGTTTGGGAAACAGAAAATAACAATAAAAAAGAAAAGCTTGCAAAATCAAGACGCTTCGTCCATCACCGTCCACCCAAAAAAAGGTTCCCTGGGCTTCCATTTTGGTTGCCTTTTTAGCTTTTTTAACTGTTTATATCCCAGCTTTGGCCTGCACATGGCTCGCGCTTGGTGCCTTTTTTTTTTTTTTTTGGCATCTTGGGTATGGCATTATGACAAGCAGAAGTAACAATTGAAGAAAGACAGATAATCAAGTCCTTGTTGCTCCTTTCCTCTAAGGGGTTCTCCAGTGTCCATCTACTTTTTGTTGCTCTTATTTTTTCTTGCGGAGGAAGGGCTGCTATTCCCCCATTCTCGCCCGGCTTCCCCCAGCTCTCTTTCTCCTGCTTCCCTTTACGTGTTTTTGTGTCGTTCATTGCTGCTCCTTATTGGATTGCCACATACTTGGACTGTCGTGCGTTGTTTCTAGATGGTAATCTGGGGACTTGTTTCTGTTCGGTAAGCAGTCAGTCCGTCCTCTTGCGTTTGCTTATCTTGCCTCTGCAACGAGCGTGCTTCCCCCCGTTCATGTTTTTCAGACAAGATATAAGAGAACACCTGATTCGTCCTACTCTTCAACAGCTCCTTTCCCTCTTTTCCTTCTTCCTTTGATCTTCTTGAATCTTCAGTCTTTCCTTTTTTGTCCTCTCCCGACTCATCCCCCCCCCACTATGATTGCTCTTGGGCTGATGTCCCGCTCAAGGCCTGGCTTTCTGGCCCTCGCCTTGTTTGTGTCCGGGTCCTTTGCAGCGCAAGCATTATCTTCCGAGCCGCTGGATAATACTGTCATGTGTGTTTACCCTATGAGTGGCCACTATGGTGTTCTCAACCGGTCTTTGTTTTATACCTGCTTGTTAATTGCCGTGGTAGGGTGGAAGCTGAACTGGATTGTCTTGGCTGCGTCGACATGGGTGTTTCTGTAAGTTGAATGAGTTTTACACCGTTTAGACACGATGAACTAACAGTGTCCTCCCCCCCCCCCCCCTTCTACTTTGCTTGATTCAGAATCAGCGCCATTTCTGCGATCCATATATGGGCTCTTGTCACCATGGGCTCGAACCCAGATGTTGTCGACCTCGACATTCTCGCTGCATGGATCATTATTGTGGCTAGTTTAATGATGTGGAACGGCATGTTGACATTTTCGCGTATGCTCAAGAACCGCCGGGCCCGACCGATTATCACCGTGTGGGCTCTCTTTCTTCTTCCCGCACCCATCGCCTATTTAGCCGGCGGACCCAAGGCTCTGCGAAAGATCCACGCCTATTCCAAAGCCGTCGAGGTTGCCTGCTACAATCCCAAGGGCGTGCTGCTGACGTCGCCGGCACAGCTATGGCGCAATGACTCGTCGTGGAACTGTACATACAATTGCTTTTCAGCCACGCCTTCGCTGTTCCGCGACGCGGATGAGGTGGTGGTCATACCAGCTAACATAGCTTCGTTTTTGCCCAAGTATGTAATTGCCGGCTGCTTCATTGCGCTTGCCGCTGCACTCTTCGGCTTTTATGCCATCATGGTTGGCCACCAGTCAGCCGGCCGCTACTTTTTTGACAGCTCGTCTGCGCCGCTAAGCAAGTTCCGCGGGCCAAAGGATCCGCTCGCAGCGGAAAATTCGCCAGTGATCCCGGGTACTATCCCGCCAGAGAGGCGTCAACAGAAGAAGACGGGAGTGGCGGTGACTGATATCACGAGCAAAGTGGCAACAACGATCCCGCTTTCCATAGCTATGGTGCTGTTAACAGTGCCATTGGTGGTGTTTACCGAGTTGGCATTCCGCGGGTACAAAGGGTCGACGCCGCTGCCGGCCCATGACATGTTGCGGGGCGTTGGTCAGTGGTATGCGTGGGTAGGCTTTGCAATGGTGATCATTGTAAGCTCCTTTACGCCCATCATGGATTACATGGACAAGTATTGGTTCTGAGGTGGAGTCTTATGCAGGCGGCCGTTGACGAAAATTATGGGAGGCGTTAGTGTAGGAGGGTTTGGGCCGGGAAGAGGTATAGTATAGTATCACGTGGCATTTTCGCTTGCATTATTGATAGAGCAAATGTGGGGGGCTGAACAAATTCGATGGCGTTTGGGTTGGCTTTGTGCAAAGTCGCGAACGTGAAGTATGAGTAGCATGTGAGTTATGCTTTGGAAAGGGCCTATAGTGTGGCATGGAGGCGGGAGGCATAGCATAAAATGCGAAATATGGGATCAGTAGTAGCCCAGGGCGTGTACTTGATATTTTTACAAGCAACGTACTGTACACCTCTCCTTCGCTACGGTGAGCGGGGGAAAGCAAGGGCGAGACAGGGAGGTACTGAGAGCATAAAGTTAGAGAGAACAAAGATGGGGGGGAAGAACAATCATCCGCTCCAACACGACGGCCAAGGTTCTTTGTCGATCTGATTGCCAGCTCATCACTGTAAGTTGCAAATGCTCGGCACGTACGAGTGACTAGTTTCAGGGTGGGAGACAGCACCAAGCGTTTTATGTTTCTCCTTTGGCTTGGCTTCGCCGGAAGGTGAGAATGGCCTGAGGATAATTGGGGATTGGGGAGTGGGGAGTGGGGAGTGGGGAGTGGGGAGTGGTGAGTGGTGAGTGGTGAGTGGTGAGTGGTGAGTGGTGACTTGTATTTTTTACTTTTTACTTTTTTTCCTTATTTTCCTTAACGGGAGACATGAAACTGCGTCTTTGGCGGGGCAGCCTTCCCACCGAGCAAGGCTAGGAAAATGCCGATTTAGCGAGCTCGGCCTTCTCAGTAAAGCCCATTTCCTATTGGGCGAGCATTGCATTTGTCCTGTTTGCTTTGGGTGACTCTCCCTCTGACTCCCGTTGCTGATCCGGGGTCAAGACTAGCAGCCGCTTATTTGAGTTTTTCCTGCTGTGTAGACTTTTCGTCTGCAAGTCTTGATGCGAGCGTTGAACTTGAATCAAGTTGCTGCATTATTCTTTTCTCCCTCTGGCTTGTTTGTTATTATTATTGCTCTAATTCTTTAGTGCACATGACCTGATTTTGGCTACATTTACAGCGGATCCCAACATCGTGGTACGGTCAAAAAACCCCGCCAAGAGCAAGAGAAAAAAGGACAGGGACGGAACAGCAGGAGCGGTATTTAACTTAACTTGTAACCTGTGTGACTCAATATGGGAATAACCAAAACCAAAAGAAACCAGAGAGGCCCGCCCACAGCTGACCGACTGACCTTGGCATCATAAATCAGAAAAAAAAAGTCAGAGATGAATAGCATGTTGATGACCAACCAGCAGCCAAGACATAAAGTGCCTCAAGCTAATGCTACAGCATTTTTTGCCGTAGGATACGTAGTATATTTCGCTCTGTCTAATTTAAGATATGCTGCTTTCAGAAGGCGCATTTCTGTATCACAAAAATATAAAAGCGAGCAATTGCCTTGTTCTTCAGATGGCCTGGAGAAAGCTTTTTCCCTAATTTTTAATTCTTTTTTTTTAGTCTTTTTTTTTTTTTCCATATTTTCTCCAACCGCTTTTTTCTTCCTTCCCCACCACTTTCTTTCCACTTGACAACCACCACCAACAATATAAATTAAAAGGACACCAACATATCACAATGTCTACTTTCGGCTCTGTCTTCAAAGTCACTACGTATGTTTCTCCCCTTGCCCTTTTACTTCGCTTGCCTAGGCGCCCTGATCGTGTTGAACCGTAGCTGACATTCGGCCTGTTCCGTCTCATAGCTTTGGTGAGTCGCACGGCAAGGCCGTCGGCTGCATCATTGACAATCCACCACCCGGCCTTTCCCTAACCGAAGCTGACATCCAGCCTCAGCTGACTCGTCGGAGACCCGGTCAGAGTTCGATTACAACACCGCGCAATGAAAAGGACCGTGTGACAATTCTGTCGGGCTGCGAGTTCGGCCGTACTCTAGGCACTCCCATTGCCCTGAGCGTCAACAATGAAGACCAGCGGCCCCGTGACTACGGAAACCAGACTATGGACAAGTACCCCCGGCCCTCGCATGCTGATTTCACCTACCTGGAAAAATACAGCATCAAGGCATCGTCAGGAGGCGGCCGGAGCAGTGCTCGTGAAACTATTGCGCGCGTGGCTGCTGGTGCGGTGGCCGAAAAGTTCCTCAAGGAGTCGTACGGCATTGAGATTGTCGGCTTCACTTCGTCTGTCGGCCCTGTCGAGCTGATTGGGGAGACGGCCGAGTTCCCCAGCCGTAGCTCCAATCCTAAGCTACTTAACCTGGTCAACACCATCACGCGCGAGCAGGTAGACAAGTTCCTGCCTGTGCGCTGCCCCGACGTCGAGGGCACCCGCAACATGGAGGACTACATCTCGCAACTCCGCGACTCACAAAACTCCACCGGTGGCACTGTCACTTGTGTTATCCGCAACGTGCCCACGGGCCTTGGTGAGCCGGCCTTTGATAAGCTGGAGGCCAAGCTGGCTCATGCTATGCTGAGCATCCCCGCCTGCAAGGCCTTTGAGATTGGCTCCGGATTTGCCGGTTGCCGCATGGTTGGCTCCGAGCACAATGACGTGTTCGTCAAGGATGAGAACCCGGCTCCAGGCCCTGAGGGCGTCAATGCCCTGCCGCGCCCGGCATTGACCACCAAGACCAACCACTCGGGCGGCATTCAGGGTGGCATCTCCAATGGCGCACCCATCTTCTTCCGTGTTGGCTTCAAGCCTGCTGCTACCATCAGCATCGACCAGACTACGGCCACCTACGACGGCACTTCCGAGGGTGTGTTGGCTGCCAAGGGCCGTCACGATCCCTGCGTTGTGCCCCGTGCCATCCCTATTGTCGAGGGCATGGCTGCGTTGGTTATCATGGACATGCTGTGCATACAGCAAGCCCGCCACTCGATGAAGAACCTGAAGGTGTAAAAGTCTAGGGAGGTGCAAAAAAATAAAGGAGGCGCTGTAAAAATAAAGATGGAAAAAAAAAAAAGAGACTTGAATGAATTGATATAGCGCTAGAACAGAGTGGCCGAGAGACCAGGGGAATGGAGGCCCGGCCATCAATGAAGGGCTGAAAAGGCCAGGGACCCAAGCATGTAATTTTTCGGTAATGTTTTTGTTTTTTGGGATAAATAAATAAACGAAGAGATGAACCAAGGTCCGAGTGGAAGAACGAGAACACATGTAGATAGAAACACGCACGTCTGGTTGTACCAGACTAGGCAGAGCACACACAGTGCTTATCATGAAAGGGGTGGTGGTATTTAGCAAAAGTAGGTTATCTACAAACAATATAGATAGAGAGCAAAGTAAGGGCAAGAGACATTGTGTTCATCTCACCAGCGTTCTCTCATACATTATCCACATTCCGTCATTAAGCGCACAGGAAAAAAAAGAGCAAGACAGGCAAGAAAACAACCAAAAAAAAATCAAAAAGACACGGGGACGGGTGAGGAAGGGAGGGATATAAACGCAGGAAAGCTAGGGTGCGAAACAGACAGGTTAGACGGTGAAAGCCCGAGGCACCAAAATCAAAGCTCCTCATGTGCGATTTCTTCCTCGGTGGACATGGTACCATCAATCGTGTCTTCCCCTGGCATAACATCTTCCGCCTCGTCAGGAAAAGGGACAGGCTCTCCTTCTTCTCCCTTTTCCTCAGGGGAGGCTCTAGCCTCTCCATAAATAGCCTGAACCTCAGACTCCTCAGACTCCAAAGCATTGGAATCAGTTTCGCCATCAACAGCATCATCCCCATCATCCATTGAAATATCATGTTCTTGGTTTTCATGTTCGACCCCAGCAACGTTTGAGGAAAAATACAGGTCTTCTTCCTCTGTCTTGGGCCCAGATTCACCAATTCCACCGATATCATCAGCAACATTAGAGTTTGCTTCCGCCTCCAACTCTACACTTTCTCCGGCAAAGGCCTCCTCGGAAATAGCAGAGTCCTCAGCAGCAATCGCTTCATCAATGAAATCTTGGGCATCAACAGGGGCTTCATATTCAGCTTCAACAGCTGAGGCCTCCCCAGAAGGAGCAATCGGTGATTCGTCTTGGGCCTGGATATTATCGTATTGATAGTACTGCTGCTCGTGTTGAACATCAGGATAATCATATTCAGCATTCTCGTAATGCTGCTGCTGCTGCTGCTGCTCATACTGGGGTTGTTGTTGTTGTTGAGTGGGCTGCTCATGCTGAGCTGAGCCATACTCGGGCTGTGCGTACTGCTGGTCCTGCACTGGCGCTTCTCCGTACCCCACAGCCTGTTGAGCTTGAGCCTGATACTCGGCCTGCTGAGGGACATGCTGTTGTTGCTGCTGGTAATATTGCACAGGCGGCACATTATGGTGCTGCATTTGCGGCTGTTGTTGCTGGGCAGGGGCGGGTGGTTGAACATCAGCATAAGGTGCGGCAGCATACGCCTGTGCCTGGCTCCTCCCTGGGAAATGATCATGATGCATAGTATGCACATAATTCTGTTGCTGTCCTCCGCGTACGGCCAGCAACAAAGCCAAGGAACTAAGGACGCCAATAACGATGTTCTTGCGATCGCGAATGAGCACACGTAGGGCCTCCATCAATAGCCCCGGGAAGGTGTCGGGAATAGTGCGTTGCAAAGGTGATTGTGGACCCGCTAATGTTGAAAGGGGCACGCTAGCTGATGGGGATGGAGGGGTTTGACTCGATGGCGACTCATTGTGAGGAGGAGGGCTTTGCGTAAACTGACCCGGCGAGCGGCTTTGATCAGAGGGACAAGGAGGACCCTCAATATGGATGGCAGGCGGCGGTGATGTCAGGGCCTTAGGCTGAGTGCGCATAACCTCTTCTCGGTGTCTTTCTAGCTCCCGCTCAATCTCACGTCTCTCACGCTCCTCATTAAGACGCCTTGTTTTGTCGTCGATTTTTGCCACGATTCCACGTGAGGCAGCTTCGGCCTCTTTCTTTTCCTGTAGCATTTTGGATGCTGCCTCTTCAGCGCGGCGTTGCTGTTCAGTGGCAAGCTCAGCAAGCTCAATGTGCAGAGAACTGTCAACAATCGGCTCAATCTCAACATCGATACGCTCCATTTCTCGCCAGCACGCCTTCCAGGCGCCAGCTCGCATGAGGCCGTTGCTGGCATACACCTTGACGCGAAAAATCTTTCCGGGCCCTAGGGCGTCAACCTTGATTTCATGTCGACACGTAGCGCACCAATGGCGGGTAGAAGTGATGCGGCGTCTCTGAATCTCATAAGATGTAAAGCTGTCGTCGTCTTCGGTCTCGTCATCATCAGAGAGCGACATGACATTTGCAGGGCCCAAATAGTGGCCACACTCAAGAATTCGGGCTCTTCTACGAAGAGGCAGCTCCATGGCCTCAAGGACTCTCTCCTCCAACACCTCGTAGTCATTTTGTGGGTGAGGGAGCAAGACGCCTCGCTCTAACACGGTGTCGCCAATCCGATCCTGAAGGATAATCCATGCATCACGCAAGTTCTTTATAGGCTCTGAAAGCATGGAATTTCCCTCGGCTGCATATGCCGCTGCCTCCTCCAAGACGGGAGCCCAGGACCACTGCAAAGGCAACATGGTTACGTGCAGCAAAACAAGCGGTGCCTGGTCGGGCTGGGGACGAAAGCGAGTAGGGGTTCTGCCCTTGGGCGAATAGTGGACGGACATTGCAGGGCTTCCCAGTCTGGTGACGACAGACTTTGGACCACTATTCTTGCTAGAGCGTGACGAGCCAGCCGTGGGGGACATGTGGGCTTGGCGCGAATTGGAGCCCGACCGAAAATGACTGCATAGACTGTCTTTGCTAGAGAGAGTTGAGTCATCTTCGTCTGTTTCCGAGATAAGACTCTGTGGAAAGTCTGATACATGGGTTGGGCGAGCAGCCTGTGGCATGCGACTGTCCTCATGCATGTAAACTGAGGAAGCATCAGCGCTGAGTGCCTCTTCGACGACAGCTTTTCGCGCCATGCCACTGTCGTACGAGCCAAGAGAGCTGCGTAAACTGCGGTCGCTAAAAACGTCGTCGTCGTGGTCGTCCTCTTCTTCCTCTTCCTCGTGCAGTGGCGATGATGAGTCTTGTCTAGGGCGGGGAGTGGAGATATCCTGGTCTATGCGAGAGTCGGTGATATCGTAGTGTGATTGTGGCTGTAACCGTGAATGGTCCGTCTCCGCGTTATATGATTGGTCTATGGAGTGGTTGAGTAATGAGCAATCTTCCCGGACAACACTTTCCGCCAATAGAGAAGGCCCGGCAGTGTTCTGGCTTTCGTCGTGATCGCGATAGTCGACGGTGGAGAGGTCGTGGGATAATCCTGATGTCTCAAGGTGGCTGTCATCAACGTAGCGATGATCTTGTTGAGCCTGTGCGGCCTCGAGTTGGCTGTCACTGCCACGACTGTCGTCCATGTGGCTGCTTTGCTCCAGGTGATGGTTATAGGGTGCGGTATCAGCAGCGAGGCCGTTCTTGTAACGACTCTCTTCAAATCTAGTTGACTCTGGCTCTGTCTCCTCGGCAATTTCGTCAAGTTCACTCCAGCGTGGCTCGTCAGGGTCTGAATAAATTATTTGCGATGGCTCGCCTACTTGCGAGTGTTCAGAGTCAAGTTCTTCATGCTCCAGAGGGTGGTCCCAAGCGAGAGTGCTAGCAGGAATATCGCGAGTCTCGTGACCTGGTGTGGGTGCAGGTCCCGTCGATATTGCAGGCGCTGGGGCAGAGGGAGAGATTTCAGCGTCCTGATCCTGCTGACTGTTGTTGGAGCTGAGACACGATTCGTCGCGATGGATCACAAAGGGCTTGTTCAAGTTTTTCTTGGTCTTTTTGCGCGGCGGCATCTAGGAGAACAGAGCGTGAGCGGGAGACAAGACCGTGACCAGGCCAGCACTGGGTTATTTATTATAACAAGACCTGACTGGCTAGGTGACCAGGGAGTGCCGGAGCGATAGACAATGTAGTAGAAGAAACAGATGGTAATTGGAGCCGACTTCAACTCAAAATCCCGAAATTCAAATGGAATGAGTGTTGACAGCGGAAGATTGGAATGCTGCCTTACCTTCGAAGTTCAGGGTTACTTCTGATAAGGAGGCGGGGGGG
>MKGM01000315.1:0-27788 GCA_002018265.1 Ceratocystis harringtonii | reverse complement strand
GGTAGACGTAAAATAATACATACATACATACAAAACCGACGTACTCCGCCAGGGCCGATACCCTGAGCCGATAGCCGTTGGCCTTCTAGACTACATTATTACATAGGCAGGCCGCCACAAGCCAAAAACACCAGGTATCCAATCCTGGAAACACACCCAGCAGGGAAGCCTTAGGGCAAAGTCTGACGGAGAAGCCTCCTGGCTGCAAGGCCGGACCCTAAAAGGTCATAGGAACAGCTCGAAGCGGACTTACACCTGCAACTGCTGACTGCCCGGAAGAGGTGGCGGAGGACGACATCCTCTTAGCCTCTTCCGTCCAGAACATGCCGTCGTATTGCTGTGGAAAACCAGTAGGTAGACGTTAAATAACACAAACAAACAAACAAAAAGCCATCTACTAAAAGCACCAGGTACCCGACAGGTACGTCCTCGGGCCGCGCTAGATGGAGAGCCTCCTGGCTATATTGCCGGGCCGTAAAAAGTCGTAGGAGATGCTCGATATCTATGCGTTCCTGTCACTACTGACCGCCCGGGACGTGCTCCCGTGCGGAACATGTCGTCGTATTGCTGCGAAATAACATTAAGTAGGCGTAAAATAGTACAATCAATCAATCGGCAGATAAGGCATTTCGTGTAACTGTACGGGAAATGCGTAATCAAGCAAGTGGCCGTTGTTGTTCGCTTTTTTACATTTTATGATATTCATGTGACGTCATGGCTTTGCTTTTTGGCTGTGACACCCAGAGCAGCCGACCTAAGCAAGCCCGGCCTAGCCAGACCGGCGAAGAGACCGATGGATATATATAGCACGGCAATAATATTACTTCATTAGCCACCGTGAAAAGAGGCAGAAAATGAGCCAGCTCAATACGGCTTGGAGATAAGCTTCATTCACTCTTTTCTAGCTGTCCTCGTCACATTTGAGCTGTGTTGATAGTCCCTCTGAGACCCGTCTTTTCTCCGGGGATCTGGGTGTCTTTTTGGTCGCATCAATTAACCAAAAGATCCTAACCTCAAGCCTCCAACTTCACTGCCGCTTTTCCAAATGAGCGGTGATTACAAGCCCATGTAGATACGTGGCTGTACATACTACTTTCCACCTCTATGTCTTAACATCCTAGCTACATATTGCAATGCAGCAGACTACAGGTCTCTATTGCCAAGTACCACGAGGTCCTGGGAGCGACAGGGGCAGGTAAAACTGAGTTGTTGAAGCATGGCCAACTAGACTAGACCATGTCCGCCGTCACAAATCCCAAGACGCTGTAGTCACTACTTGACTCACTACACCTCAGCAAATCTAAAAGATTTTACATTATCTAGTAAGCTTCCTCCGGTCTGTTGCACACATCAGCCCAAAACCCACCCGTTGCCGACGCTCAAAAACGAGAAAAAGAATTGTAGAGACCATCGGAGCACTACGAGCGTATGGTTTCCCGCGCGGCCGTACACACCTTACAGCACAGCCATAGTACAATAGCCTAGAAAGCGGAGAGAGCTGGAGGCTAGCTACTCCTAATCATATGACTTTAGTATTTCCCAGCGATGGGTGGGGAAATAAACAGATTCCTTTGGTGACTAGACTTGCCCCTCGTACTGCGTGTTGTTGAAATAGAAATTTCCATTGAGAGGGGCTTCCCTAAGCTAGCATTCATGGCGGGCCAGCGCCTACCACAGGATAGCATAGCAATATCCAAGACTGCTTCGTAATGTTTAAGTATGTGACGGGGACTGGGGAAAGAGTTCTACCACCTGGCCAGCATCATCTTCTAATACCTCAGCATCATATCTCAAGGGCATATCTCAACACCTACCAGGTCCATGAAGCCATCTCAATACTTGAGCATGTTGTGATGATGGAGCAGGGGATTCTATCACCTCGCTACCCTTCACTTCTTGTTTCTCAGCACGTGCTTGCAAGGTCATACCTTGATAGTGGCCAAGTTCAGAGGGCAATCGCCACTCCTGAGTACAGGGCTTTCTGGCAAGAGAGCCGTCAGTACCGAGTACAATTTCAAGAGCTGCTTGGCAAATGGCTCAAAGGTAGATAGTTGTAACTCTCAAGATGACTGAGGTTGACGTGGTTCCGGCTCCTATGACCCTTCGTGCATTGCATTTTTCGGGAGTTTGTTTATACACAGCCGCTAGGACAGCGCCCAATATAATGTAAAGCAGACATCCTCACCACGAACTCTGTACAGGCCGACAGGTCCGTTTCATTTCGACTGCGCCAATGAGTTCAGTGCCGGCGTCACCCTACGGGGACAGCCAGAGGCGTGAATCTCAGGCCGTTCGTCCACTATTCCCAATACAGCGCTTGCGTACCACATGCAGTTAGATAATAGAGATTATAAAGTAAGAATAAAGTGAGATTTTCTCATCCGGGTTAGTGTAAGTCGTATTACGCTGCCCTCACTTACAAAGGTTATACCACAGCTGAAACCATGTGTAACATTAACTTCAGCTAACCTCTTGCATACAAAAGCTAGGTGCAAACTACTAATCCTTGCTTATGTTCACACACCCAGCCTCTGTCGTTTTGGCGTGTTGCTCGCTGAAGCTTTAGGCTTAGCGTCCAAGGAAAAAAACTTGAGATCAAAACGAGAGACTGAGACAAGAAACAGGAGGCGAGAGACAAGGAAAGAAAGGCAAAGAGAAGACGGCAATACCAAGGAATAAGAGACAAGCATGCACCAGATCCTAAGCTACAGCTCAAACGGGAACAGGAGAAACTCAGTTTTAGTGGCAGCGTTAGCACAGATGTCAGCAATGTGTAGCACAATTCACGACACAAGTAGAAGAGACGATGAAGTAAAAGACTTTATTTCGCAACCAGTATCTGCAGCACATGAAAGCAACAGAACTGATAAGAGGGTTGCGAGTGATAGGAATAGAAATAAAGAGAGGCAGACGGGCAGACAGGCAGACAGGCAAAGCAGACAGGCAGCCAGAGAAACAGCCGGGATATACACATAGATGTAGGAGTGCGGGTGATAGTTGAGCAGATCAAAAAAAAAGACCAAGAAGACAAAGCTAGATGAGAAGAAACCAAAAAAACTAGCCGCAGTAAGAAAAATTCCAAAGACAGTAAAACTCAATTTTCAGTAACATCATCACCGGCCAAACAAAGGGAAGAAAAGCAGGATAAGCAGAGGGCGGCAAGCAGCAGACGCAGGCAAAACAAGATAAGACATATACAGGCGTGTGAAGAAAAAGGGGGCAAAAACAAAAACGAAAAAGAAATAAGCGTAGAGTGGGAGACAAAAGAAAATAGAGGTAGTAAAAAGACAGCAGATCAAATCCGTGCAAACACAGAGCAAAAAGTCAGAAGAGGAGAACCCTTCAAGCCACAGACCGGTCCTGGACAAATACAAACAATGCAAACAATGCAAACATACAGCATACACACATGCATCAGCGCTGTGATGATACAGAGACCACAGCCGGTTGTAAAGTGGTGCTCTGGCCACAGGCGTGGCCGCACGTCTGCATCTGGCCGCTAGACTGATGCCTCTTGAGCAGGCCTAGATCTGAGGCAAGTGGTTGCTGCGATTGGCGGCGCAGGCGGAGATTCCTTTGCTCGTGGATTCTTTCCGGCTCTTCTTGCTGCTGCTCTTGCCGTGGGTGTTGCTGCTCCTTCTTCTCAAGCTGCTTCTTCTCAAAGGCCTCGCGAACGCGCATGCGCTGCTCAATATGGCGTGTGCCAGTATACCGTGTGTCCAGCAGCTTGTCCCAGAAAGTGAAGAACGGCTGCGAAAAGTTGGTCTTGATGCCCCAGTTCTGGTGGTGGATGTCGTGGTACTCGGCATTATTGCTGGAGATGTGTTGCAACGGATCCCAGGGCAGCGAGTAGCCACAGTGGTCGTCGACCGTCTTGATGGTGGAGAAGGAGAAGAAGAGCATGCCCTGGCGCTGGGTCATTCCCGCAACCAAGTAGGCGATTCCAGCGCCGAGCGTGTCGAGCAGAAACCCCTCAACCGGGTGGTTGTAGAGGGCGCCATAGGCATAGGGGACGTAGAGGCGGTGGTGACGCGAGTGGAAGGTGTTGTACATCCAGCGGTTGTTGTGCATCAGACGGTGTAGAAAGTACTGCCAGGTGTCGACCCAGACAACGGCGACAGTGAACTGCAGAGCCGGCACCAGCACATGGTAGATCAGACGGCCGACCAGCAGCTCCCAGGCAGCAAAGGTCGGCACGGTGTGGCTGTTCAGCTGGGTGGTCAGGCTGGGGTAGTGGCCGCCAGCCAGCACGCCGGCCAGGAGGGGATGGGACTGGGCCATGTTAGCAGAGATGTCGGCGGCATTGAGGCCGAGAAGGTTAAGTAGCAGAGGGAAGCCACGCTGAGCGCGACGCAGGCGCTGGGCCCAGACCGCCACGTCGTATTCTTCACGGCCGTAGGTTGGAGCGTCTTCAGTGACAGACAGGAGGATGCTGGTGGCCATCTGGATGATTTGCTGCAGGATGGTATCGCGGGCGACCTCGTAGCGCGAGACCTTGTTGCGCGACGTGATCTCTTCGGGGGTGTGGATGCGGTACTGGGCCCAGAAGTCGTAGACATCGATGAAATGGAAGAACATGGACGTGATCCAGTACACGAGCACGGGGAGAATGGCGACGAGGGTGACGTCGCTGACAATGCCGGGGAATAATTCAGGCAATGGCTTGAGGATGTATTCGGGGAGTGGTGGGAGCTCATCGAGGAGCGTAGCATTGGGTAGTGCCATGGCGGGGCAGTGAGGGAGCGCGAATACTTGTGTGCGAGAGAGAGATAGAGAGAGGGCACAGTCGTAGCAAGGCCGGGGGAGAGATATACGGGGAAGTTCAGTCGGCGAGGATAGTATCGTCGAGAGGCAGTTGCAGTGGCAATGACTAGATTTTAGAGTATATGCTTTACTGTGGTCGGAATCCGGAATAAGTTGGTGAGAGGGTGAAGCTTGACTGGTAGTGTGCAAAGAATAAAAGAAAGAGATTGGGAGCAGCACCAGCGGAAGATGAATCAGCAGCAAGAAAGACTGTAAGAAAGAAGGAGAAAATGATACAAGCACGAACAAAGACCCGCGGTTAGACGTTTTAATAGACAAGAGGTTGAAGGAGAAACAGGGTGACAAGCCAAGACGATAGAGCTATGAGAAGAAGAGAGAATAAAAAGGAATTTGGGTGAGAGGAAAAAAACGAATAAAACCGGATTAAACCCGGATTAAAAATGGATTAAAAATGAATAACGGATAGCAAGTAGCGAGTTTAAAGCGCAGAATTAATAGAAATGCGTGCTGTTAAACGAACGACTGCCAGCCATGCAATAAATGGAGAGACCTGTATATTGTGCACACCAAGCTGGTCAGAGTATAACGGATCATTGATTAACCAGTATTAGCATCAGTATGAAATATAACATATTTTCTTTTTTTTAAGCGACGTCAACTCCGTCCTGTTGGGTTGCTTTGCTGGACAGCAAAGAAGGCGCAGAGCTAGAGGCCACCGCACCAGCCCATCGCACCAGCGCCAGCACCAGCACCAGCACCAGCAGCCCACCAACAGCCCCCTACAACAGCCCACTACAGCAGTCCAGGGCCTCTTGCAACAGCTGTCTAGGGCACCAAGCACCGCTGGTAGACGCTGTACCCACCCCAGTCCGCCTGCTAGGGCACTGGACTGGCTGCTCGGCTTCGGCACCCTTGGACGGCGACCAACGCAGCGAACACGGTCAAGACAAGACAGGGCCGGCAGACAGAGAGACTGGATATTTAGCCTCTCGTGGGGGCATAGACTCAGTCGGCCATCTAATTAAACAACACATTGATCCAGAGGCCCAAAGACAGGCAAGTAGCACAGCGCTGGCTGGACTTACTTCTCCATGAGTACGTGCCAAGGACCAAGTGCACAGACCGACACCAACGCCTTCACTATGGCCCCCCCTCTCTTAATGAGCCTAGCGGGCCTAGTGAGCAGCATGACAGTCATAGGACATCATCGCCAGAAAAAGAACCCCAGCAGGAGCCGGCGGCACTGTAGACGCACTGTGTGAAAGGCTCGCAGCACCACGCGCCAAAGACTGTGCCAGTAAGCAGCCCCGGACTGGCTGTGGCTCCCTCTGCTCTGCTGGGAATAAAGATCGGCGGCATAGTAGCGAAAGAACCAGACGCCTAGAGGGCAGAAGACGAGAGCGAGCGCCAGAGTGGGAGCGCGACAGCAAGGGAGACTAGCCAGCCCGGAAATAAGACACAGAGCAAGCAGGGCTGGCCTGGCCTGGCCTGGACTGTTGGAGCATTACAAATCAAGCACCTTTTCTCTTGCATCTGGCAGCACAGCACCAGCACAGCATCTCTTTCAATCAAGCTGTGCTGTTGCCCAGGTTGGCCTGTTGACAGAGAAGCAGAGTTTGCACAGGCGGAGAATTAGATAAAATCTAATAAAGCCCCAGCCCGGAAGCGAGACGCAAACACAGGTCCGCTCCAGTCCTCGGAGACAGGCCTACCCTTGTCACCCTCCCTCTCTGCTCGAGTCAGTCAGCCAGTCAATCTCAGAAGCCAGCCCCCAAGTCTAACAGCCTTGTTTCTGCTGCTTTGCTCTAGCCGGCCTGCTTTTTCCCTGGCTTATCCAATTAGCGCACTCGCCGTCCTTGGTCTTCTGCATTTAGAAACAATTAAAAAATTAATCGCAAAACCAGAACAACGGCCAAACCAAGGCCGCCCGCCAGGACAGCCAAAAGTAAGACAGCCAGGAGCCTGGAGAGTGTGCCCCCAAGGCAAAACGGGAATGGGCGAGATGCAACGGCGAAACACTGCTGCTGGTTGCCAAACTTGCTACCCCTCCTTTCTTCGCCACAGATCGACATCATCGCACATGTCGCCCCCCTCTCTCTCGCTCTCTTTCTCTCTCTCTCTCCTGCTTTCTCTCTCCCCAGGCCTCGCCTCCACCGCGTAATGTCCATGTTTGCATGCTTGCATGCATGCATGCGCCTGTGTACAACAGCCCACCATGTAAACCCTTTTCTCAGTGCAACGGGGGGAGGGGGAGGAGCGGAACGCGCTATTTCTCCTCCCTCCACATCCACCTCCTCTCCTCCCAGCAGTCACATTGCATTAGCCTTTCGCCAAGCTAACTCCCAGTCAACCAAGCAGGCGCCCATCCCAGCAGACACGGCGAGATGAAAAGTAGTAGCAATAGCGCGTGAAGCTCCTGTACTGATCATGAGCCCACAAGCAACACAGATAGAACCAGAAAGGGAAAGGGAAATGATTGCGGCTGTATGATGAAAGCTTGAAATATGCCGCTACCTGCAACGCAACAACAAACCCACCACCCGCCCCTTGACCTGTCTGTCCGTCGGGTGTTTAACCCCATGTGTACACTTGTGTATGCATCTTTAACAAGTACCTAAGCTGTGGTAACATTTCCCTCTACTAACTCTAGCCGGCCTGCGTGAATTCCCGCCCAATGGAACTCTTGCCCACCTTGTTCTTGGCTTATTTTCCCTGTCGTATGGCGAATGTGTCTCCCATCATGTCATTTGTCTGTCTGTATCTGTTCGTATGTCTCTCTTTATCCGCATGATATGCACGCCTCCTCCAAGTTTGCCCCCCTCTTCATTCCGGCCGGCCCGCTCGCTCGAAACTGGCCAACCGCTTTGTACAGAATCATCCACCTTGGTCTTCTTTCTGGCCAGGCTTTTCCTGCCGATCTTCTCGCTTTCTCGCACCACCTTGGAAATGCCAAAAACAGCATAAATAAGAAAATAAAACGTCTAAGATCTGGTAAAAACAAACAGAAGTCGGGGTGGACGGCAGAGTTACACCGATACAACCGTCCCCATCTCCACTTATGTTCTTTTTGCCTCAGTTGGCCTGTCTCAACTCAATGCTTTTGATCAAGGCCCAGAGGAATGGTGGGTGGCGGATGGCGGATAGGCGGATAGGCGGATAAAATTGCCCTGTCATGAGCCAACCCTATCGCTAGGGTCTCCGGCATCAAGCGTCCAGCTTTAATTGATTTTCCTCCCTCTGCTTGCTCTGCTACCGCTACCCACGCGCGCTTCTATATATGGTGTGGTTCTGGGCTGTGCGCCCAGATGCAAGCTAAAGTATACAACCAATATCCCCAACGTAAATTATGTGCGTGCTTCGGCATTGCCTTTTTTCTTCCTATTCCATTCACACTATTAATACTTTTTTTTTCTTTTTTTTTTCTCCGGTGACGTAGATTTCTCTTTTCTTGGCTCATGCTCCCCCCGTTGTTAGTAGCGGGTGGGCGGATTTATGCAACCACTACGTACAAATTGTGATGTGAAGAAAAAAAAAGAACCGTTTTGAGAAAAACAACGTCCTCCCTCCTCTTCTTCCTTGTCCTTTGTCTCATCTCTCCCCGCTGTCCAGACCCATTTCTGCCCTGTTCTTTTTCCATTTTTCCATATACTTGGTTCGTCACGCGATGCCATGCTTCACTTTCGGTTTGTGTGCGTCGTCCTCAGACTCGCCAAAGCCCAGACCCTCAGGCCCCAACCCCAAACCTCTCTTTCCCTCTCTCTAGGTATCAGCGTCGTCGAACTTGGACAGATGATAGATCACAGTGACGTTTTACCCCTTTCGCTTCTCCCAGCCACAATGGCTCCGTAGCATGTCTGTGGCTTTGCTGTAACGCCACTCGCTTTCAACCCACATTAGGGTCTGAAATCCTTCTGCAAAAACCCTTGGTAGCTGCGCAGCTGCCACTCGTGTGGCCCAATCACTATCTTATCGTTATCGTCTAACCCCCACTAAATTCTCCAAAAGTGTACAGTGGCTGGCTGAGATGGACGAAAAGACATTGATCAGATTTCGTAAGGATACGATCCGACTATGAGTCTACCCCTCTATTCATGTGTTCGCAGAGGGCTGTTGGCCACGGAGAGGACCGCGGTAGGCAATAGATGAGAGTGTCAGATACGTTTAGTTGTAGCTGTAGATGTAGAATCTGGCCAATGGCTGATTACAGAGATTCCATTCAACAAACATGAGGGGTAAGCCTTGTGTGGATTGGGTCGGTAGGCGGGCTTCTTGGAAAAAAAGGAGGGAAAGAGGGGCCCCTTCCGCATAGACTTGTACTAGGCCAAAATTTCCCCGCCAGAAAACCTTTCATTCCTTCCCTTTTCTTTGGATCTCGTTACTCTTTATTCTCTACTCTTCTCCTTGTCCCCTTCGAGATCTCTATACTTGGTGAGTGCTTTCGCGGCCCTTCTTAACGTCTTTGACGACTCATATCTCGTCTTCTAATGCTACTGCTTGCTTAGTCTCAGCTTTCCCCCTCTTAGTCTTCAAGCCATCACCCTAGAAACACCCTTCAAAATGCTTATCTACAAGGTAAGTCGTGATCCTCAATACTTTCGTCGCAACCCCGATCTCGCCTGCCAGTATTCGTTATCTTTGAATTTGGCTACAGGAAGACACGGCCTGGCTGCGACTGACCTGGCATGACAACTGCTAGTCTTGTGTCAAATCGCCTGTCATCATGACCTGACTAGACGATACGGAATATGCTTCTATCTGCGGGACAGCTTGGCGTCTTCCTAGTCCTCTAAAGTGCCCCATGACTATCTATTCTTGAATGTTGTAGTTAACTCCTTGTTTGCAGGATATTATCAATGGCGATGAGATGATTTCTGACTCCTACGACCTGAAGGAGGTCGATGGCATCGTTTATGAGGCTGACTGCACCATGATCACTCTGGGCGCTGTCAATGTTGGTGAGTACCCATCCCCTGGAGTAATGGGAAAGCGACTACAATACTGTGTCCTTCCGTGTCTCTGGCTTTTCTGGAACTGAACCTCTACTGACAACTTCGTTCTTTTCGTCTAGACACTGGCGCTAACGCTTCTGCCGAGGAGGCTGAGGAGAGTCTTGAGGATGGCGAGGTCAAGGTCAACAACATCATCAACAGCTTCCGCCTGCAGGAGACCAGCTTCAACAAGAAGTCCTTCCTCACGTACTTGAAGAGTGGGCTCTATCCCTTCATCCCCCCCCCCGCCGCCGCTTCTATCATCACTGCTCCTGTTACTAACGTACATTACTCTCTCTACCACAGGCTACTTGAAGGCTGTCAAGGAAAAGATGCAGGAGGCGGATGCACCCAAGGAGGACATTGCGGCTTTCGAGACTGGCGCCCAAAAGTTTGTCAAGCAAACTCTGCTGCCTAACTTCACCGACTTCCAGTTCTACACCGGCGAGAGCCAGGACCCCGACGGCATGGTCGCCCTGATGAACTACCGCGAGGATGGTATAACTCCCTACTTCATCTTCTGGAAGCACGGCCTCAAGACCATGAAGGTGTAAGGGAAGCTCCTATAATACCCGCTCTGCCTTGAAAAATGATGAAATAAAACGGCTTTCAATGACTTGGTTGGTTGGTAATGAGAAATAATATAAACTGAAGGCGAAGTAGTTCTTGAGTCTCTTGCCAGCGCCTTGAAATAATGATGAAGAAGAAAAAAAAAGAAGAGGCATGCAAGAAATGAGCCGAAGGACATATGTAGTGTATGTGTATGTATATGTGTGTGTGTGTGTGTGTGTGTGTGTGTGTGTGTGTATCTTGGGATACTAGTATAGCTCTATTGATATATACGTGTACTTGTGATGCATATATATATAGATACCTAAAAAGACATACTCACCCAGCAACGTGGAACAAGATAGATACGTGTCTAAGATATGTATATGTGCGTGGAGCGTAAAGTCCACAGCAAGTAGATATAACTAACAAACCCGCGGGAATTAGAGCAGGCGTGACTAGAGCAGGCGTGACGTGTTCTGGCCGGATCGGATCCCCCAAGATCCCAGGCTTCCCTATCTTTGGGGCTTGCCGCCCGCCTGGGGTTTCATTACTGCCACCACCTCCTACCATGCCGGTTTTGTACTCATCGGCAATGGCGGCGGCACGTCGCCCACGACAGCTCCAGCCCCAGCTCCAGCTCCACCAAAGCCGGCGGGCTTTTTCTTGGAGGGAGGCGGCGGGGGCTTCTTCTTGCCCATCACGGCGGAAGCAGCTGCAGATGAAGATGACGAAAGCACGGGGGGTGGCGCGATAGCGGGGCGCGAAGAAGATGTGTCCGGAGGGCTAGTGCGCTGTTGTGTGCGTGTAGATGGTGGAAGTGGCGGTGGGAGAATCGATGATGCAGTCGAATGCGTGGGCGGGTGCGAGTGTGTGTTTGGCGGTGGGAGAGTTGGGCCGTGGGATGGAGTGGCGGTAGCTGCAGGGGCCGCAGTTTCAGAGCCCCCGCTCGCGCTCCCGCCTCCACCGAAACGCGCAGCCAGCCCCGATGCTTTCTCAGATAGCCCGTATTTTTGGTTCATCTGACCCATACGTTCGGTAATGCGGTATTTGCCATTTGCCTCTTGAGCTTTATGAGCGCCTTGCACTACCTGGTCGCCGTGACGCTGGCGGAAATTGTCCGCCGTTGATGCGGCACTGCGCATGTCCGACAGAGATACTTTGGATGGGTCCTTGTTCAGGGCCTGGGCGGTACGCAGAGCTGCTTGCTTTTGCTCGAGAGTGGTGCCCTGGGCCGGTGGAGGCGGGGCTACGGTCGTTGTCGTGTTTGATGGAGAGAGGCGCTGGAAGCGCGCTGAGAGTTTGTCCATTGTGCCGCCTGCAGTTGATGTCGTAGAGTTAGCTGCCGGGGCATCGGAAGAAGCCATGGCCTGGTTGGCAGCACCGCCGCTGTTTGAAGCGGAGGAGCCGATTCCAAGCGAGGGCACAGATATGCCCGCTGATGCCAGTCGCGACATGGCTGAGGAGGGGGCCGGTTGCATGGCCGCCACAACATTGCGCGTTGGCGGGGGCGGCGGTGGTGGTTGGATTGCGACGTTGCCCGCATTGCGCGCTGGAGGTGGCGGGGGCGGCAGGTCATTGCTCACGGCGGACGATGCCACGGATGAGGTGGTGTTCCGACGCGGGGGTAGCCGCGGGGGAAGGCTAGGTGGCGCGGCAGGGGAAGTAGCAGGCGGTGAGCCTTCTCCGTAGCCCTGAGTTATCTGCAGGGGGGGGTTTGTGGCTGCTTGATACGTAGGCGGGTGTGATGGTTGCTCAATAGCCTTGTGGTCAGCCGAGTACAGGTCAGTCCCGGGCTGGAATTTTATGGGCTTGCGGGAGCTGGATGACAGCGGCGGCGACGGGGGAGGCCGGATGCTGCCTTCGATGCGTTTGGGGGGAGGGGCGAAGGAGTTTGGGTCCCGAAGTTGGGAGACGGGAGTAACGTGGCGATTAGCATGTTCTTCGTCTGCTTTTTTGTCGCGGCCCATAAGACCATTCTGTGCAAGTTAGTGTGAGGAATAAAAGGGAGCGACTGGACCGACATGATTGTGAGACTTACAACCTGCTGACGCAAGGTTTGGCCCGGCTTTTCCGGATGCCATCCATCCTTGAAGATGGATTTTGCCTTGTCCATAAGGGCTAGTAGTTGCGATAAGTATCCAAGGCTTTGTCGTTGGAGGAGACTCCAGAGCACGTGTATGGCGATGAAAAAAATGTTTGCGGGGAGGAAGAAAATACCGAGGAGTTTTCAAGCAAGTGAAGAGACAGACAGGGCAAATGGGATTGGGATAGAAGTAGGGGAAGCTACTCCATTTGGAGCCAAACGAAATCCTTATCACAGCCTAAAAGAGCAAAAAGGACGGCCTGAAAGACTTGGAGCTACCAGGGTTGGCCAGGAGAAGGCGAAGAAAAAAGAGAAGAATAAAATAATGGGGGTATTTTTATTTTTATTTATATATATATACATAAACATATATTTATTAAAAAATACAAAAATACAAAAAATGCCAAGATAGAACACTGCTAGGTGCTACTTCCAGTCGCAAGAATGAAGATATCTGATTTATAGAAATCAACCATATTGCTCCTGCCTATGGCATGGCATGCCTTATTCTTGTCCTCTCGACGGGCTCAGCAGCAGCAAATGCTAGGGATGCATTCAATGCCGAAAAAGGTACGTATCGATGTGTGAATCGCTAAACTGTGGGGAAACTTGCACAGGGCACCGCCTTACTTCACACCCGCATCTTCCTTTTAGCACAGGCACTGCCAAAACGCGCCTCTAGGTTTATCACGAGCTTCAGTTTTGCCCATGCCATCATCGAGCCCCATTTGTGCCACTACCATCTAACAAGGCTATCGTGACCAGTAATTCTCCCTTTTGGCTGCAATCATGGCCGATGCGACCGCTAACACGGAAATCCTCACTGAGCACTTTGGCTATCCACCAGTCGTGAGTCTTTGTTTGCGCTTCCCTCTGGTCCAAGAACCGCCCTGTTCGCTAACCCAGTCTCCGCTCTTCCTAGAGTCTGCTTGATGACATCATAAACGCCATAAACATCCTCGCCGAAAGCGCCTTGATGTCCATTGAACAGGGCCTCTTGCGCTCGCCACCAGCAGCACTCGGATTCCGGCCACCGCGAAAAAGCAAAAGCAAAAAGAACAAAGCCCCGTCCGAGGACATCGCTACTCCTTCGGTTGAAGAAGCCGCTCGCTTCGAGATTGACAATGGCACGCACCAGCTAGAAACACTGCTTTGCTCGTCCATCGACCGCAATTTTGACATCTTCGAACTGTACGTCATGCGCAACATCCTCAGTCTGCGGCCCGATGACCGTGCCTGGATGCGCCTGCGTCACTACGATGGCCTCGACTTTTCGCGTCTTGACGACCCCGATGCCCCCTCTGTTGCCGGCGTGGCTACGCTGCGTCGCAAGGTGTCTGCTTCGCAGCGCCTGACTGCCAAATTACAAGCTGAAAAAGCGCAAAACGACGCTCTGCTGACTACGCTACGCGGGCTCATTGAGCGGGCCGTGATCAAGCCTGATCCCGACGCCCAAACTTCAGCCAATGGTGGCAGCACCGAGACACCTACATCTGTCCTCGCGGCACAGCCCGGCACAGCGCCACTCGCCTTCCTGCAAGCCACCGAGGGCCTGGGCACCGCTGACGCCACTGCACCGCTTCAGACAACCGCGGCCTTTGCTCTGTCGCAACTCCCAGCGCTGCGGGCACTTAGCACATCGCTACGCAGCATGGCGACTGATCTGCAGCCTCCGGCTGATGCCGACGCGAATGACGGAGGCAAGCCAGCTGGCGGCGAGACGCCTAGCCGCCGCTCGTGGCGCAAGAGCCGCGTCGAGTACATCGAGACAGCAACACGCAAACATATGGAGCGTGCACGGGGCTTGGAGCTTGGCCTCCAAGGCGAGGTGCGCGACGGCGAGTGGCAGGGTGCTGGGCGCAAGATATCCATGGCCGAGGTTGAGGGCCTGGAAAGTGTGCTCGCGCTTATGGGCGGGGTTGCAGGAGGCAGTGGGGAAGAAGAAGAAGGGCAGGCGATGCAAGGGCAGAGCAAGGCACAGAGGGAAGAACAGGGAGAGGAAAACGGGGAGGCAATGGATATTTCTTGAAGCGCATTGGGTGTTGATGGGCGTTTTTTGTTCTTTTTTTACGGACAGGCGGTGGGGTGGGTGGGTTTTATTTACTCTTATCTTTTCATCAAGGATATCATGAGCGGCGTATGGAATTGGCTAGGCGGGATATACTCAAATCATATACTCTTTTACTTTGCTGGGGTTGGTTAACCATGGCCATACGATGATACATTTTACACTGTATGGGGAAATAAATTTATATTGAGGAAAATAAACAACATGTGTCTGTTGTAGTCTCGGGTTCTGTGAGGAAACTTTCCCTAGGAGAAAGAAACAAAGTAAGTTGTAGTAAGGAAAACTCGCAAAAAGAAAAAGAAAAAGAAAAAAACCGCCAAAAGCACAATGCGGATAATCTCGTAGCTCGCTACATCTCGTCGGACAGTACTAGCATCTCGTCTTCATCCCATGCCACACAACGGCCCAGCCAACTGCGCTTAATGCAGTGGCCTGACTCGGGTGCAGCTGTGGCAGTTGGGATTGAAGAGGGCTCCAGAGGTGCGGTCGGCTCGGAATGGCACCCAAAGAAGCGACCGGGAAAGTGGCAGGTTGAGGGAGCCGTGGTACTTGCAGTTGTTGCTGAAGTAGTGGTTGTCGGGTCCCGGCACCCCCACCATCCAGGCTCATGGCATGTGGATGTTGCGGTAGAAGTGGCACTAGCAGTTGTTGTAGAATCTCTGCACCCCCACCAGCCAGGCTCGTGGCATGTTGAAGTTGAGGTAATGGGCGGGGCGGAGGTTTCGGAAGGTAGATGACTAGTAGGGGTAATGGGGTCTTTGCAGCCAAACCAGCCTGGGGTTTTGCATGTCGAGGTTGAGGTGGATGTAGAAGTAGTGCTGCCCGTGGTAGTCACGGAAGCCGAAGTCGGTTGGTTGGTGCTGGTAGTGGTAGTGGTCTCATCGAGACAGCCCCACCAGCCTGGTGTCTTGCACGTCTCGGTACGGGTACGAGTTAGAGTCATGTACGAGGTTGACGAGGAAGAGGACGTGATCTCGGACCCATTGCTCTCAATCATCTTCCAGTTGCCACAATCGCGACACTGGGGCGTGCGCTTGCACTGCGGAACTTCGTCATACTTGAGAATCACGTCGCGGATGACAGCGCGAATCTTGTGTGTGCCAATGCCAACACGCCAGCCCTTATCCGCCACCACATCCCAGACACACTCGTAGCCCGTGTGACACACCGATTCCATGGCATAGCCGGCGTATGTGCATGTGGCTGTTGCCCCGTTGCAAGTGCCAATATACACGGGGTCAGCTGTGTGGCCAAAGTGATACGTGCCCGTCATCTCGCGCGTTTGCAGCAGGCTCTGCATGTAGCCAGGCGGTGTGGGCAGACCCAGACGCGAAGCAGGCAGGGCATCAGGCACGGCCTCGAAGGTGACTGTAGGAAGGCCATAGGTTAGGCCGAGAAAGGAACTAACAGCTCCACCTAGCGAATGACCAGTCACCCAGATGTTGGCATGGGGGTACAGCTCCGTGACGTTGGTGTAGAGCTCCTTGACGGCCGTGTAGTAGCGATTCTCGTCCTGCAGCTCTTTGCGCACACATGTGTTGTTGCAGGTGTAGGTGCCGGTAGCACAGTCACACACCTGATGCCACGACCACTGTCCCTGCTGGCCACAGCAGCAACTGAAGAAGAGGTTGTCATTGATCTTGTCGTTTGTTGTAGTTCCTTGACCATCCCACAAGGCAGCCGAGGTGCCCTTGAGGCCAATCACAACAGTAGAGTTTGAATTGTCGGCAAAGATGTGCCCACGCAGACCATCGCCCTCCCAACCAAAATCAGCGCTGCGGTTGAAAGGCTTGCCTACATCGTCCCAGTCGGGCTGATGGTCGTCCTCGACATAGGCATCGCTACACATTAGGGCTAGACTGAGGACGGTCTGTCTGTTGGTGACATCGGGGCCCGAGATGTTGTCAACGGTCCAGGCCGACGGTGACATGGCCTCCAGCTGGCCGTAACGACGGGTCTGGGCAACCATAGCATCAACAACAGAGGGCCGTCTATCAGCCAAGCGCTCGATGCGGGTCGGTTTGCTGGAAACAATCAAAGGTGGCAGCGGCTCGCGTTCAAAGCCATCCGCGGCATCTGCCGCCAGAAAGACGTTATCAGCGGTTTGAAAAACGTCTTTGCGGCGGTGGAGTTGCGGATGAAGGTGCGTGCCGTGATGAAATATCTGGCGAAGGGTGAATGTATGTTGAGCAGGAGCAGGGCCGTCCGTGGCGGGCTCGGTTTCAGAAGGAAGATTGAGGCTGGGAGGCAGTACCAGATCGGGATGCAAACTGTCACCAAAGCCATCGGCTCTGTGGGCTCCGGCAACGCCGACCGGAGAGAAGGCGAGGAAGGAGAGAAGGACGGCCGCGGTGACGCGACTGGCCGATGTACAGCGTGATGACGAGGCTAGCGGCACCATGGTGACGAAGGGGTGTTGCGATAGGCTGTAAGGGAGGAGCCCGACAATGGTGCTGGTCGATATTGTATAGAGTTAGAAGAGAGAAGGTGTGAGAGGCAAGCAAGAAGGTATAAGGGTAAACAAAAAAGCAGACAAGGGGGTCACGACGTCATCAAGGCAAGGGGAAGAGAAAAGAGAGAGCTTGTGAGGTTTTGATAACTAGAGGGAGGCAAGCAGAAAGAATAGGGAGAAGGTGATAAAGAAATACAACAAAGCGACATTTATTGCCGTGCTTGGAAGTGGTTAGAATGCGCTCAATTGAAGTACTACTAAGTAACTAGCAGTATCGAAAACATGGGCGAACAAGTTAGGAACGGCTAGCTGCCTAGCTCCTTGACTGCCAGTCTCAACAAACTGCCGCAGGCCTTCTGCCTTCTCCCCTTACAGCGGTCAGCCCCCTGAAGATAGCCCAGAATACAGTTGGTTGGTTGTTGGGGAGCCCTCAGGCCTTGCCCATAGCTTGTAACGCTGTTCCACATAACGTCACCAAACGCCTGAGCTGTTTTCCTGCCCCCCCCCCCCTCACTTTATGCAAGGCCCCTATATGACAATAAGCGCTTGGGTATATGCACATAAGTAAGCATAAAGCAATGAGCATTATCGTGTAACACTGACGACTCGTGTAAACAACACAAATGAATAGATGAGGCTTTCAACAACAATATATTACCGCTTCTTGAAAAAAGAAAAAGAAAAAAAAGAGCGTACAATGGCTACAACAACAACAACAACAACAACAACATCAACAAAAATAAAAACGCTGTGAAGTCTAATGCTGAAAAGCAACGAGCAATGCCAAAAAGAACGGATAAACGCAAAAATAAAGAAAAATGAACATTTTGTTCTCTCAAAAGAAGAAAAAGAAAAAAGGGAAAGAGATGAACCAACCCAACCCCCTCCTCTAGCTCCGCCATGCACACAAGAAATCAACAGCCACGCGTGTACCACAGCTATGTATGCACTATTTAAATACATACATATATTTGTACAAAAAGCAGCACCATTGCCATCCTCACTGCCACCAAACCTTACCTTCGCCACGGTTGCAGACCCTATCTGCTCCCCGCAGGCTGCGTAGCTGCCGGCCCCACACCCGAGTTCGGAGCCCCTGAACCCTCTGTCGGATTAGTCGTCATAGCCGACTGCAAGTAGCCGAGCAGGAAATTCCTATCAGCCGGCGAAATAGGCGTGTTCTTGCCACCATTGGACGGGTGTGAGCCATCGCTCATTGCCGATGCTGTCGAGGGTAGACGGTGGAAAGCTTCCGCCGTGTTGTATTGCTGCGGCTGTTGGCCATGGGGTTGGCGGTGGATATGAACAGGTCCAGAGCCAGCAGAGCCAGGACCTCCGCTAGCACCTCTAGGCTGCAAGACCTCGGGGCCCTTAGCTTTATCAAAGTACACGGCCTCGGTCCCGGGGACTTGGGACTGACTAAGCGGATGGGGTTGTTGGCCTTGGGGCTGATAGCTGCCACCAAACTGCATGTGGCTCTGTATGTGTGCATACTGCTGCTGCTGCTGCTGCTGCTGCTGCTGGTGGTTCTGTTGGCCATAGACCTGTGCGTAATGCTGCTGTGGCGAGTTCTGCTGCCGAGCGTGCAGTGCCATGGGATGTTGTTGCGGCTGTTGATGGACCTGGCCAGACGATTGTTGGTGAAAGCTGCTGGATTGCTGTGGCTGCTGAGATTGCTGCGGGTGGCCCTGTTGCTGGCCCAACATGCCACTAAACAACGACAGGAGTCTTTGCTTCTGTTCCGGTGTTGACTCTGCCCGTTTCGAGCCCCCAGGCACCGCTACACCCTCGACAACTGGAGGGCTAGCCATTGCAGGCTGATTGGGCCCCGTGCTTTCTAGAGTAGAGCGGTCAAAATTGTACGGGGTCTGCGAGTGGCGTGACTGACTTCCAACACTAGGCGAAATAGAGTTGCTTTGCAGCAGGGGCATGGGTGATTCAATAGACACAGCACCGCGAACATATGGGGGGTTTGACATAGAACTAGACTGTCGTACGCCGCCTTGGAGTGACAGTCCACCCATTGCATTGTGCAAATTCTGCGCGCTGCTGCCCCCGCTGCCATTATGTCTTGGGCCAGCAAAGGACTGTCCATCCATGGGCGACTGTCTATAGCTGTCGGATTGTATCATTGGCTGTTGCTGCTCGTTGATCGAAGATGATGGAGAAGGTCCACCCTTGAACATATCCAGCAGAGCTGACCGCTGTTTATCCGAAGACATTCCATGCTGCTGGGTCTTCTGCATCATTCCATTGAGAATAGCCTGGCCGTTGTGCGTCGCCACGGGATCCATGTGAGAGGGATGAGACCCAATTTGACTAGCGCTAGTTTGGGATATCATATGGCCAGTCCCTTCAGGGTTTCCATTGATGTTTCCATTTCCTTTGAGTGCCTGTGTCCTGGCAAGCTGTTGCTCGGGTGTTTCATTGGGCCACGACCGCTGAGGCATCGTCTCTGGCGTGGCTTGCTGATGCTGTGGAGCAGGAATAGGAATGGGCTGAGTCCCGGAGCTAGTTTCGCTTCCAAACATGCCGAGGAGCCCTTTGGTGTGGTTGGAAAGATTGCCACCAGATACATGACTCCCATGAGCAGAGTGAGGCGGGTTGACGTTGTATTGACCGGACACAGGTCTCGAACCATACTGGTCTCCCTGATAGCCAGAAACTGATTGGGGCTGCGAGTGCGACTGAGGGATGGCAAGCTCCGTGGTTTGGTGCTGTTGGGAGTATGGCCCAGAACCATTCATCGATTGATGCTGCGGCTGCTGTTGTGCGTCTGGATGCCCTGAAAATCCAGGATGCGTTTGTTGTTGGCCCGGATGCTGCTGGTGCTGCTGAGACTGATCTTGGGCTTGCTGCTGAGCCCGCCGCTGGTACTCTTGCTGCTGCTGCTGCTGGAGTCTTGTCTGAGCTAGGATAGACTGAAGAGAATATGATGGGCCTTGTTGTTGCGGCTTTCCACTGGTTGGCGGCGGCGTAGCATAGCTCAGCAGACCTTGGTCAAGATTCGCCTTTTGGACCTGAGGCGGGATGGGCTGGGGGTGATGAATCTGAGTTGGAGGCGTTTGCTTAATGAGCGGAGGTTGTTGGGAAGGCTCGAGACTAGAATGAGCGGAGGTGCCACCATGATGATAATACTCCGTGGATGATTGGTGCTCTTGATTGAGCTGATGTTGTTGAAACTGCTGGTTTTGGTGCTGCTGAGGCTGCTGATGTTGCTGCGGGTGTTGTTGCGCTCCAAATGATTGATGAGGCTGGTGACTTCCCTGGCTTGCCCGACTATCAGGGCTTCCACCTGCTCCTCCAATCTTGAGCATAGACATCAGGCGGTCAGACATCTCTGCGCTATTAGCGACAGGCGCAGAAATATGGACAACAGGGTTGCCAGAAGATTCCAAGTTCATAAGACGCTGGAGGTCGTGGCTGGCATCATCGAGATTGGCCTGCTGCTGTTGCTGCTGGCCATATGAATAGTCGTTGTCGCCATGATTGTATGGGTGGGCAGTCTCCAGGCCCTCGGCATATGCCTCTTCGGGGATATTACTGGGTATCAAGTGAGACATATCGGCGGTAGTGCCCTGTCTTCTAGCGTCCACTCTCTTTTGTTTTTGTACCCACTTCTTGAGCGGACCAAGGAAGGGCGCGACAATGTAGAAGCGGTTGCTGGCACTAGAGACAGCTGCAGATGCTGAGTTGGTAGGATCCTCATGCAGTTGGTTGTTCTTTTTGCGAAAGGTGGGCAGTTCCGACAGGGGGAACCATTCGATCTTGGAAATTTCCTTCCGAGTCTTGGGTTCAAATGTAGTGTCCATAGGGATGTTACGGAAGACATACAAGCGGATAGCCTGTTCTCTGATGTTGAGCTCGATGTATTTTACCGCTTCGTCGTCGGGCACAAGACCGGCTTCGCGTAGTTCTAGGCCAGTTTCTTCTTCGACTTCTCGGATGGCACAGTCTAGATCATCTTCATCCATGTTGATTTTGCCGCGAGGGAAGCTCCAGCTAGCTGTTTTTTTCCAGCCCTTGACCAGCACGACGTGGTCCATGGCCTCGTTGAGCATGATAGCACCACGGACTGGGATTCGCTGCTTGTACTGCATGAAGTTCTCAAAGGCCTTTTCATGGGCCTCGACGGGGAAGTCGGCCAGTAATGGGCAGTGTTTGAAGATCATGGCACAGAAATTACGGAGGGTAAGTGTGGGAAGGTTCGGGTCGGCAGGACGGATAAAATCTTCGTAGAACCACTGAGCTTCCTCTACATGAAAGCAGATTCGTTCCATGGAGGAAAGGTCTTCGGCAGGGAGGTTAATGATGAAGCGAGCGCAAAGGTCATCAAGCCCTAAGGGAGACAAGAGGTTGTTAGTTAGTGAAGAGCAGAGAGGCATTGGAGATGGAAGTAAGGAATGACGAAATGCGAAATAGCAATGGCGGTGATACAAGAGGGGGGGGGAATGAGAGAAATGGGAGGGATATTGAGCTATTGTCACGCCAGAAGGCTGGTTGGTACCTACAATCCTCAAGCGTTCTAAGCTTGCTCTGTTCTAAAGCCATGACTGCGGTATCGGTATCCAAACAAGCATGCTAGTAATCAGAAGGTATACAGACGAGCTGGTCCAAGAGGGAGGATAGCAGCGGAAAGGGAAAATATAGAGACCAGTATCGATCTAGCAGATGGGAACGGGGAGCTTCTTCGGGATGGGCTATATTTGTTGTCAAGAGCGATGCAGGTCAGAGATATGAGGATAATTAAATAGATCGGCAACGATTGCTAGTAGTGAGGAGGCGGATGGATTTGAGGCCAAGAAAGAAAAAAAAAAAATAGAAAGAGAAAACGAAAAAGAAAAAGAAAGCTTCTACGTGAGAAAAGAGAAGAGAGACACGGAGTCTAATAAATTAGGCCAAATGTTCAGTCAGCTTTGCCTTCGTTTGAGGGGATGGGAGGGAAGCCACAAAGTGGATGATGCGATATAAGGATAGAGCAGGTTAAAGCGGGGATTCTAAAACAGAAGAAAGAAAAGGGCTTGATTAGAGAACGGAAAAAAACAGGAGGGAGAGCAGTGGTGTAAAGCTTGAAAAGGAGCAGGAGGAAAGCAACGAGGCAAAGCGAAGCACAAGGCAGGGCAAGTCAAAGCACAGCAGGACAAAGCAAAGCTCGAGGCAGAGCAAGAGCACAGCTAAAAGCAGATCGAGAGCAAAATAAAAGCAATGCAAAGCAAAGCGGGTTTTAGGTCTCGGCTTGGAATTTTTGAGTTAGGGAGACGAGGCTGAAAGAGGTTGAGCATAGAAAACTGGGGCTAGAACTGAGCCAAGGCGGGGAAGAGGCAAGGCTGAGCACTTTGTAGCGGCATGGGATGAGGGGGTAGGACTTGGACCACGTAAGTGTGACAACGCTGGCAGTTACACGTTAAATTGATGCGCACTGGCTACAATGCTACCTCTGGCTGTGGCCTCTTCTCCTCACCTCTTGTGTGCGTTTGATGGCCTTAGAGACAAGGAAAACGTACTTTTGGGGCATTGTGGCAGCCAGGTAGCCGTTGGGTATCATACAAAAAGCGGGCCAATCAGAGACAAAAATTGGCATAGTTCCTACGGCTCACACCATTCACACCATACAAAAGTGACAGATTGACAGAGTGAACATGACGTGTTGCTATCGGCTTCTTCGTCTCGTCTGGCTTTTCATTGTCGCTAATGTTGCGCCGTCTTGCCCTTGACTGGCTGGGAATCTAGGGAGCAGCAAAGGTGAGGTTCTCAAGAATAATGTGGAGACATGGTAGGGTTATGGCTCCTCACGGGTTTGCTTCTTTCTCTGGCACTTGCTGTAGCAGCGCTGGCTACCTTCGTTTGGTGACTAGCCTGATTCCAGTAGACGCACGTTAAATATATTAAAATCAATTCGGTTGGTGACTTGCGGCCTTGGGCCTTAGTGTGCTCATTTACATCCGGCCATATGCGACTCTGACATACTGTTTATTGAGTAACCAGCCCAACTCCATGGCTATTCTGGATGCAACCCCTAACAAAACGACCCAACGGATGCTTGTGCCGTCCCCCCTTTTTCTTCTCTTTCTGAGAGGGCAAGAGGCAGCCTCTCTTCCTTGCCGTCCGCCATTCCCATGTGCAATTCCAACCCTAATGCAGTAACCCTGAGTCTACTCTTCTAAGCTGGTTTAGCTCAGCTGAGCTGGGAGAGGCGCAGACCCGGAGGCCACAAAGAAGATAGCAGAACTAGCAGTTGCAACAAGACAGGAATCTAGAGGCAGCCTAAACGACGAACGGACGGTGCTCCCAACAAATATGAACGGAAGAAAGAGCCCCACCCGCATAGTTGAATCATCAAGCAGGAAGCAGGAAGCAGGAAGAAGGAGACAAAGAGGCCGCCGTGATGTTGAATGTAGCCTTGACGTTGGATGGAAGGCACATACGTATGTATGATCTATTCTCAAGTAGCAAGTAGCTAGTTTAGCAAGATAAAAAGCAGCTTCTTGCCTTTTTTTTGGTCCCCATGAAGTCTTTTCTCTCACGTTTTCATCATCAGCTTGATCCGGTTCTCCTTCTCCTTCTTTCATCCTGTCTTTCAACCTTTTAGTTCTCGCTCTGCTACTACACGTTTATCTTCAACAAAAACAGCAACATAGCTCGGTTCGTCGCCTTCATCTTTGTACTTGGCATCTTATTTTGATTTATATTTTTTCACCTTTATCTGTTATCTATTCTGGCTTCGTGGTAGTCTCTTTCATCCACTCTATCTTCTTTCTTCAGCCTGCCCTCTTTGTCTCTCCTGGATTCCTTGCTCTTTGCTTGCCGCGCTCCTCTGTTTCCCTTGGTTCGCTTCTCTCGACCTCGAAACAACCATCTACAAAACAAGCGCCCACTTGCATCAGCGCCTGCATCTAGCTTTGGTCGTCGTCCTTTTATCGCCCCCCCACCCCCCCTTGCTGGCTAGCCTTTGCGCTCTGCGTCAAAGAAGCGCCGTGGTCTTACCTGCTGGCTATCTTTAGCTTTGGGCCAGTCAATCACTTCTTTTTTCTTCTCTCTATCCAGCTACAAGAGACATCAGGCTTGCCTTTCTTTTCTTACACTGATTCAAAATTCCAAACTTCTATATAGGGGCTTTTCCGCCATTAATTCTTTCCCTTTTCTTGTCTCTATTCATTTCTTCACATTTAGTTCTTACTTGAGTACACGTCTGACCACACATACTCTTGTTTTCCTTTTTGGTACTTACACCTGAAAAAATAGTCCGTTCACACCTGTCAAAAATGTCCGGGTTCATCGCCAAATATGTTACCAAGCGCATCTTGGGCGAGTCTGTGTCGAATAAGTTTGGCACCGAGGTAAGCAAACTGGGAACCCTCGATTTTCTCATCTAATTTTCCACATATCTAACAGAGCTGTCTTGCTAGGACCCTTACTTCGAATCAGTTCCCGCAACCCGTCTTGATGGAAGACCCAATGGGAAAACCGTTCGGCGCAAAAAGGCTAATCCTCCCGGCCTCTCAGAGCACGACGCTCAGATTTTGACCAAAGTAAAGCGGCGGGCTTATCGCCTGGACATGTGCCTATGCAACTGCTGTGGTATTCGCTTCGGCTGGAGTAGCGTCATTGGCTTGGTGCCCGCGTAAGTACTTACATCTTCTTTCACCTGTCTCTTTTCTTGTCTGTTTCTATTTCCGGCCCTCTTCCCAATTCCGGCCTGCCGCTAACAACTTCCTAGAATCGGCGACGTAATTGACACCCTACTTGCCCTCATGGTCCTTCGCACCTGTTCGCAGATCGAAGGCGGCCTACCTACTAGCTTGTCGGCCTGCATGCTAGCCAATATTATCGTTGACTTCTGTGTTGGCCTTATTCCTTTTCTGGGAGATGTCGTTGATGCTGTTTTCCGTGCCAATACTCGCAACGCTGCACTGCTCGAGGCTCATCTCCGCGAGGTTGGTCGCAAAAACCTGCGTAAGAGCGGTTTACCGATTCCTAGCGTTGACCCATCGGATCCCGCTGAATACGACCGTGGCTCATTACCGTCAAATAATTCTTCGGAAGAGCGAATCCCGCGTTCTAACACTCGCCGGGACCACCACAGCCGCCAGGAACGCCAACCCACTCGTCAGGAGCCAATGCGACCGGAGAGAGGCTGGACAGGTCACCAGCGTGAGCCAGACTTGGAGGCTGGAGCCAGGCCTAAGGAGTCGCGGCCAGTCAACTCGCAGAAGAAGACACAAACTCGAAGGTACTGGTTCTTCTGAGAGACTGTTTTCAGAGTAGCTTAAAAATATGAGAATTTAACTGCTTCCGTACAAAAAGCTTTCACGATAGTTTCGCATGGTACACAAGCCAAACTGAACTGGGGTGATATGTATCGTCCGCTACCGTACGTAGTGGCAATAGAAGGTTGACACTAGCAACTGATGGCTTGAAATGACTGGAAACATTGGTACAAAAGAGGAGGCGACTGCTCGTACTTCCGCACTTGCTCTATTATGCCTTTCTTTCTTGTCTTTTCTTTTTTGCTTTTTTTCTTTTCTCGCTTGGCCTTCTTACATATACTTGGCCCTTGGGCTTTCATTTATATCCCATCTACTTTGTCTCGTCTGCTACAAATTATTAGTTGTTTAGCCCATCGTGTTTTCATCATAACTTCTTTCCAGCTGGACATTATGCGTCCCGGTAACTTCTACCGTCTCTATTGGTCGTTGGCCATGGTAGCATTTACTGCGACCAGCCTTGTGATCAGCGCACCCTCTGACCCTCATGTCAAAGCCCATGACATAGAACCTACCTTCCAAGTCGCTGATACCAACTCCAAGGGCACTTTTAACCAGTCTAACGCCAAGCTGTCCATGAATGAAGCCATGCCCAAGAAAGTTGTTAATGCTGAAGAGCCATTATCAGGTCAAGCTCTCAACGACTCATTGACTGCGACATCTCGTAGTCTGACTACTTTGGATGACGACGCTGCTCTAGCAAAACTCGCCCGCGAGCTGATTGCCAAAAACGGGGGCGAGGCATCTGATATCGTGGCGTTCCCTCTTGATCTCCAGAATAGTTCGGATGCTACCGGCCAAATGACGAGCACTTCCTTGGCTCCTGTACCTACTTCGCTTGCCTCTTCCTCCCTTGCCACTGCGCGCCTATCCAACTCTTCTTCTCTTCGCGGCAGCCCGAATCTTTACAACAACACCCTTTCGTCTGGTCTTTCTCGCCGCATGATTGCGTCGACTGGGTGTGGCATGGAGCAACTGGCCTACGACAATCATTACGCCACAAAAGTAAAAGTGCAGGGCCTTGAACGCTTCTACTACGTGAGGATCCCCGAGTCCTACAACCCTGAGCACCCATACCGGCTAATATTCACATTGCACGCCTTCCGCGGCAGCGCTAAAGCCGTCAAGAATGGCGAGCATGGCTACGATGCATGGTATGGCTTGCCTGACCAGGACCCTGAGGATTCAGCCATTTATGTAGCACCCCATGGATTTGCGGGCATGTGGTTAAACGCCGCGGGAGAAGATGCGGCTTTCCTAGAACGTATAATGGCCGACGTTGAGAGTCAACTGTGTATTGACAAGAACCAGCGTTACATACACGGATATAGCTTCGGTGCTGCCATGACGTATGCTACAGCCTGCCATATGGGCAGTGCTTTTCGTGCCGTATCCTCTTGGTCGGGCGCCCAGATTAGCAAATGCCCGTCACGGCTCCCCTCGCCTGTTGCTTTCTACGGCCAGCATGGCGTCCGTGACCTCATACTTCCCGTTGTGCTGGGACGTAACATGCGCGACCGCTATCTGGTGCAGAATAACTGCCGCTTTAAGTATTCGCGAACACCTGAGTGGGGTTCAGGCGATCACACAATTACCGAGTACCTGTGTGATGAGAACCATCCTGTCGTATGGGTCGAGTTTGACGGTGGACATACGCAGCATCCGACGGATGATTGGTCGGGCGAGGAATGGGCGCCACGGTATACGTGGGAGTTTTTCTCGCGGTTCTTCTAGGCGAGAGGGATAGGGAAGGAAAGCGAGACGGGGATGTATAAGAAGGTCGTGAGGGGGAGGGAGAGGGGGTTAAGGTCGTTTGTTATTGCTCTGATATCTTAACAAGCACAGAGGGAGAAAATGGAGGATTTATCAGCGTCGTGAGGTCATTTCACCATTGTTATTGTTTATGCTTTCATGCGAAAAGTTACCAAGTTAATCTGGCGGTCAGGATGAACACAAGATGGCGTGTTGGTCAGGAGACTCAACTCAGCCTATTATTTTCACAACGAGACGGACGGCCTGAGAAACGCCAGTTTATTGTTAATATTGCTAGCGCATGTTGATGAGTTGCGGTTTTTGTTGATAGTGCCATTCGTTATTGAATAAACCGACCTCGTATTGTTGAATCCTGCGTTCTTTTTGGGTGTATGTGTCTCACCCTAGTTGATTTGTTTCAGGGCTGGGCGTGTCCAAGGCCGCCGACAACGGATAGAGCAGAGTTGGAGGCTTTGGACAACAACTTGGTGACAATTCTGCTTATCAATCTCCGATGGTAGTCCGAGATCAACAAGTCCGAGATGATGAGGCCCGGAGACAAGAACCCAATAGATTGCTAGGGCATGCCAAGTGACTAGACTGGCCCCCTAACACGAGACAATTTGCTCGAGGCGAGGGGTCTAGAGCTACGAGATTCTGGGTTCTCAAGATCTGATAAGCAGAAGATGCACCACTGGCCCCACAGCAACAACAAGCCCTTCAACTTAAAGGAGGGGGCGCAAACATTCCTCATTTTTGTCACAACTTGGTATTAAGAGCAAAAAGGAACGCCAGGCCGCGATAAATTTCAAACAATTAAACTTGCGAGGAAAAAGAAAAACTGCTAGTTGTTAGGGGGGGAAGG